>JAXQQM020078818.1:0-154117 GCA_034641835.2 Pinus albicaulis
AAGAAGCAACTATCAACGAGGAAGAACTAAACAATGATCATCAAGATATACCAGAACAACAACAAGAAGCTCCTCCAAGGAGAACAAAAGAGTGGATTCAAAAGAACCATCCATCAAATCAAATCATTGGTGACATAAATGAAGGTCAACAACTTCGTTCATCACAACAAGCTTACATTGCTTTTCTAGCAACCTTTGAGCCTAGTAGTTTTGAGGAAGCCAACCAGAATGAACATTGGGTAGCAGCTATGAATGAAGAATTGGATCAAATTGAGAAGAATAACACCTAGGAATTAGTTCCACGACCAAAAGATAAAAATGTCATTGGGACTAAATGGGTGTTCAGGAACAAATTGAATGAAGATGGGCAGGTTACCAGAAACAAAGCAAGATTGGTTTGTAAAGGCTATGCACAAGTGGAAGGAATTGATTTCGACGAAACATTTGCACCAGTTGCCAGAATGGAAGCCATCCGAATGTTTCTCGCCTATGCATGTTCAAGAAAAATAAAAGTCTACCAAATGGATGTTAAGTCAGCATTTCTGAATGGAGAATTAGAAGAAGAAGTTTACATCGAACAACCTGAAGGTTTTCTACTATCAAAAAAAGAAGACTATGTTTGCAGGTTAAAGAAGGCTCTATATGGTCTCAAGCAGGCTCCCAGAGCATGGTATGCTCGTCTTGATGGATATCTATGTCAACAAGGGTTCAAGAAAGGTATTGTTGATAGCAATCTTTATGTACAAATAGATAAAGATAATTTAACAATCGTTGAGATATATGTGGATGATATAATATTTGGTAGCAATGATGATCGATTGAGTAAGAACTTTTATACAAATATGAAAAGTGAGTTTGAGATGTCTTTACTTGGTGAGCTGACATACTTCTTAGGGCTTCAAATATCTCAGCAAGAGAAAGGAATATTTATATGTCAAGCCAAGTACATCAAGGAAATGCTCAAGAAATTCAAAATGGAAGATTGCAAACCCGTCCTTACTTTGATGGTAACAGGTTGCAAATTGAGCATAGACGACTCATATAAGGATGTGGATCAGAGGTTGTACAGATCTATGATTGGTAGTCTTCTATATGTAACAGCCTCTCGGCGAGATGTTATGCAAGTAGTTGGACAAGTAGCAAGATTCCAAGCAGCACCAAAAGAATCACATATTATTGCCATCAAAAGAATTCTTCGATATCTAAAGGGCACAGAAGAATATGGCTTGTGGTATCCCAAGGGTAACGATCTCATTATTCAAGCATTTACAGATGCAGATTGGGTAGGAAGCGTTGATGATCATAAGAGTACTAGTGGAGCAGCATTCTATCTAGGTGGTTGTCCCATATCATGGTTGAGCAAAAAGCAAACTTCAATCTCGTTATCTACAGCGGAAGCAGAATACACTGCAGCAGCATCATGTTGTACTCAAGTCCTTTGGATGAAACAAAATTTGCAAGATCTTCAAGTACAATTCAATGAGCCCATTCCCATATTCTGTGACAACACTAGTGCCATCAGCATCTCCAAGAATCTTGTCATGCATTCAAAAACAAAACACATCCCGATCAAATATCTTTTTGTTAGAGAGCAAGTTGTTGAAAAGAATATGAAACTTGAGTATGTTTGTACAAAAGAACAAATTGCTGATATCTTCACTAAACCTTTACTTCGTGAAGCATTTGAATATCTTCATCAAAAGCTTGGGATTCTCCAAAGTTCTCTTTAGATTACAGGTCTGCAGGATGGTTGTGTGTCAGGGGGAGTGGAAGTGTGTACAGGTCCGTAGGATGGTTTTGTTTCAGGGGTTGTGTTCCATTGATGTCAAAGGGGGAGAAAATGTTGTAGGAAGATGTGTCATGATCTCAGGGGGAGTACTTGTGTTGCCATCAATGCCAAAGTGGGAGATTGTTGATCAACGGTTGTCATTGATGTCAACCCAAGCAGCACCGGGGGTTAACCCAATATTGCATGGGAATTTTGACCTACCAAATTAATATATTCTGGGTCAATAATTCTTTTGATGGTTTCTACTTGTCGAGATGTTTCCGTTGATATCTGGCATGCCATGTAGTTCTTCGCGGTTTGAGAGATATTCATGTTTGAAGTTTATACCCCCAGTTAGTGGGCTAAAACCCCATGGGGTTGGGGCATGGGTCATTGAAAAGTCATAATTAATATTTTTTAAGCTCCTAAAATCCCTCCCACATTCACTTGTTGAAGCCCCTCTCAACTTAATAATTTATATAAATTGTGATCTTCATTTCCTCCTTAGGCAAGGGATTTCGCTATCTGAAACAGGTCATCGTGGAATTTTCGCTCTAACTTTGTTTCTACGAAGGTTAAGAAGCTAAAAGTTTTATGAGGCGAAGAAAAATTCCTAAGGAAGCTGCAGTAAACATTTTAGATCAAGGTGCACAATATTTTTGGAGATATGATATGTGGAAGTCGGGGTTTTTGCAGGATCTTGAAATTCATGTCAAAGAAGTGACCTTGGTAAAATCGTCATAACTCTCTCTCTGAGTGTTGGATTGGAATTTCGTAAAAATTGGAAGATAGTGAATGGTCTTTACTTTTCACTCTATCATATCTAGAGCCAAATTAAAAAAAAATGTCACGTGGCATGACGTACAAGTGCGCTTTGCTGAAACAACACATAATTAGGGCATTGTAAGAGATTGGGAATAACTCTTTCTTGAAGAATCCAAACTGGGTCAGACCTGTGGCATTGGAAATCAGACTCAGAGGAATACTACAAGACTAGAAATCAGATATTGAGGATCTTAAATAACAGAGATACACCAGATTCAATATCGAGCTCCTAGAAGGCAAGAAAAAGCTAGATCATGTGTTTTCAAGGGTTGCAAAGGACCAGAATTTCTATGGCAGCAAAGCAAAGCAAGGTGCAGCAGAGGGTAGCATGACAAGAGTAGCAACCAAGGTGCATAACAGCAGCAAGAAGTTCATCATATGAATTCTTCCAATGGGCAGCACTGCATACAATCATTGTAAAGGTTTCATTGTACTTAGTCATTGTAAATACATTATTGTACAAATTGTACTAGTATCTATCTACCAAGGGTTCAAGAGGCAGTGTTGGGAGGTCTAGGATCATCATTAGATGGTTTTGTCAATGTTGGGGTTATGGTCTAGTATATCTTCTTCTTCTACATCATTCTATATCATTGTAAATTGGACCATTTTCCCTGGTACGGGAGTCCATTCTTCTTTTATTCTTCTATCGGGTGGTAGGGTGGTGCTAGGGTGAGTTGTAGCTCATTGGGTGTTGGGGCATCCGTTCAGTTGACTACTAAAGAATCTCGAGCGTTGGAACGTCCATCCAGTGGGAGCTGGAGAAGAATGCTTTTCTGGATTCTAGGAAGTTGCAGCTTTATTTTCAGTTGGAGTAGAATATTAAAGAATTATTAGAAAAGCATTAGGTGGTTTTTGTCCCGAAGTGGGTTTCCACCTTAAAAACTGTGTGCATTTGTGTTACTCTTGTTTTCTGCTATCATTGTACAAACACTGATAATAATTGAAGATTAACTAATTCTCTAATTGAAAGGAATACTGATTCACCCCCCCTCTCAGTATTTCCAACAATAATAACTAAATAATGATTTAATTAATTATTACTAGAGAAAAATAAGCTAAATAATAATTTATATAATTATTTCTCATAATTGGGTTAAATATGATTAGGAATATTATTTAAACAGTGGTTTGATTAATTATTCCTAGATGAAAATCAAACAAATAAGGATTTATTTAATTATTCCTCATGGGGTTTCTTGTTTGAACCAGAAATAACTTAATAGAGTATGGTTTATTAAATTATTTATTATAGTAAAATAAATTTACTATGGTATAATTGGTCTTACATGGTGTAATTTGATCCATCTAATTGTAAATGGTTAGATGACCAAAAATTGGTGTAACAGATTTCCCCCAACGTGCAAGTGTTAGGAGCTAATCGTATGACCGAAGCACATTGTAAAAACATAATCACTAGACACTGAAGGGGAGTTAGAGAGAGAGAGAGAGATACATAGACAGAGTGAAGCAAGAGAGGACAATAACCAAGGGGGTGAGACGTAAAATGACATAAGTTTCCTTTAATTTTTGGGTAGCTATTATCAGTGAGGCGGGGAGGAATACCTATGCCCATCGAGATGACAAAGTACAAAGAATAATGGTGTACCCAACAAAATGAAAATGAGAAATAAAGTACATGATAAATGGCACATGACATGCTGACATAAAATGGGCTAGACAAAATTATAATGGATCCCACGTACATACTACGCCTGGGACAACAACCAGGACCGAATACAATAATATTTTAGTACACGAGACATAATGACAACGAAAGAAGGCTTGATAAACAGGAAAGGGATTTGAAAATATGAATGGATAATCAGAATGATACATGCATGCTATGGACACTGCAAGCAGCTGGAACCAAACCCATCAAATCTGCAGAGATGCATCTGAGGCTGTAGCATAATATGAGGTCATCTGGGCATGTGGGAGGCTACCTGAAGGGCCACCCCATCATGAGGTATGAAACATCTCACACAGACCTGAGAATCACTCGTGCAATCCGTTGGATCACCGAACCATCAAGTATATGAAACTTGATCATGTAATAATAGGATGAAGCTGGGTGGATGGAAAACAATCAAGTCAAAGGGAAATGATGAGTCCCTTTTCCTGATCTAAGGCAGCAAACAAGAATGTAAGTTGGAACCAAGGTACAATGCCCTCTAGACCTGTTTTCTGGAATGAATGTTCTGATGTCGATTGAAGGAGGTCCTCCATAGGTGAGGTAATGATGAATCCTAAACTAAGGCACGAGGGATCATAAAGTGACTGATGAACTAAAACTAGGGATGATGATGGAATAGGGGAATACTGAGTAGCAGACGTATGAATTCCCTTGTCAAAGCATAAAAAGCATGGATGACCTGAAAATGACTGGCTCAAATCCTATGGGAATGGGGGGAAGTATGACTGGAGGCCAAAATGGGCGACACAAGAGAGGGACAAGGAAAAAATGGATGGAATGTTGTAACATGAGGCAAAGAGACTCCAGATAGACTCCATGAATGGAATGGTGACTCAACTTGGATGCTCTGAATAAGGGTGACTCAATGATGCTGCCACACAGAATAGGCCCAGTGGGGACCATACAAACATGAGTAAAAAGGTGGTTACTCATGATGAAAATAGACACACGTGGTGTCAAGTCTGAAAGAAAAGTGTTGCCCTAAGTACAAGCAATGCAAGTGAAGAAATATGATTTTGAGAGGTGACAAAGTGACCCTTCTTGGAAAAATGGCTTCCTCGTGAAGTGTAAAATTACCAAAAACAAAAGAATACCCATTTTAGTGCTCGGTGAGAGATTTCCAATGGTGCTGACTGTTAGAATGAATTCTTAACGCATGTGTACGAAAAGAGATCACTTTAGCTGCACATAAAAAACAACCCTAACAAAAAATATGGCTATCTAACTTCTAGATCTGTAATAGACGGTTGAAAAAAATGCAAAATAAACCCAGATCTATGCAAATAAAGTAGCTAAACAACAAAATGAAATAGGAGTTTCTCCAAAATATGCAATGGACGAGACAAGAATTATAAAGAATTTTTTGTACTATATTAACACCTGGGAAGGGAACTAATACAGTCCACCTCAATGTGATGGGTTCTTGGCTATCCTAAAACGCTTCAGCTTCAGAGTTTCTCTCTCAATGGGGTAGAATACCCAAGACATGTAGAACTCAAAGGGAGCTCAATAAGAAAAAGGAAAATAAAATTAAATCAAAGTGTGACAATGATAAGAGGATCAAAGTCCGACCATGATAAAAGGATCAAAGGTAAGAAGTGAATGGAAAAGCCTCCTATTTATAACAAAATATTGAGTTATACTTGATAATGGTGCATAATAAAATATTATTAACCAATACCTAGATCTAATGGCTTGGAATATTTTATTATATTTTGTTGGAGAGAATGTTATGCGGCATTATGTATTACGGATAAAACACATTCCCTAAATGTGGTGCTATGCATTTAGAACAACAGATCAAAGAATTTGCAGACACTTTCTCTAAGAATAAATAGACACAGAACGATAGAGGAACTTACTTGTGATCCAAACGCTTCCTATTCTCCTTCTATCACTCTTGTTGTAGCTTCCAATCCAAATTTGATCGCCAGACTAGTTCATGCAAGTATAAACACTAAACAGAAAAGAGATTGCAATATATAGATGGCTATTTATCTTAATCAGTTAAATTGATGAAACATGAAACATATATATCAGTTAAGAATCCATTATATGGAAAATAGAAACATAAACAGATACATATATGGGAAAATGAACAACAATATTTATTAATGGATAGAAGGGGGAGGTTACAACCCGTGATCGATTTGATGTCACCAGCTCCAACATTCATCCCATCCTCATCACAATAAGCATCTCACCAGTAGCATATCACTCTTATCATACACTCAATTGAGAAGCCAACAACATTTCTTTACCAAATTTCTTCCTTTTTAGCACTAGGATCTGTGCTCAATTTATAGGGCAACTGAAGGTAGTTTCTCAATCAATGAATTTCTATTAATAGGAAAGACATGTTCCCAAACTCAGAGGTGTTAGATGGACACATGGATTCAAAGTTTGACACATATGGACTCTTCTAGAAGGCACTGCCATGTGGAGATTCTAGAACAATGAGAATTTCGCTCCTATTTGACCAACGCACTCTTGAATGTCGGGAAGTGCTTTGCATAGCACCCTTGAATGGAGGTAACTACATATGCAAAGCATTTAGCCCCTTGAGAGACTGCGTTGGTGAGCTCATAGGTGATATAACATGTACTTCAAATCTTGGAAACCTTGCAATGGAAGTCATGTATGAGTTGTTCTTGTTCACGTCTTAGGGAATGTAGCAACTGAAATGATAGGGGATGATAGAACATATTTCATTGGTTCCAGGGATGATATCCATTTTAACCAGGTCATTGGGAATGATGCCCAAATTGACCTATAACAACTTCCCCCTAAAGAATGAAGTCAGAATAATAATAATATTTTTTTAATGAGATGCTTTATGATGTGATGGGCTTGAACTAAAGCGGAGTGCCGACCTGCATCAATCTTACAATACATTACATCATGATATATCCTCTTTATCATTAATTTCTAATGGAAGGCATTCCCATGCTCAACGCATAAACTATCTAATAACATGTACATAGTGTAGAAAGTCATCTAAATTGGAATGTTGTCTAATACAGACTTGCCTACAGATATTGGCCCATGTTCGAATGACGATATGTATGTAAGGTCACCGTACAGATGATGTGTATAAAAATCCTGAAACTTCATCTCAGATGTCTGAAACGAGATCCAGGGTCTTCTTATTTCGTTCACTCGATCGTTTGGGTACAAGTCTAACCATACGAATATATGATTTGTAATCGAACATGGTAAGACATCATTTGATTACCAGCCAATGATGAGAGCTGTTAACAAACACGAGAGAACCACCATTGATGTTAATGGCCCTCAAGGTACTACAGTACATTTCATAAGGCGTGAATAGATGATTTTATGTCGAACGGCAAACAAAATATTTCGGTCAACAATCCGGAAGTGAGGATCTTGTTGATGTTGTAACAAGCCTCATGGTACTAGAAGATGGTGTTTCTAAGTAAACTTCCTGGATGATGATTTGATGTCGACAGGAAGCCACTTTATTGCGAAACAGGAGTTACTGATTTCAGAGACGAAATGTGACTTGATATAGCAATGTTCAGGGATGACTGTCATGAGAATGAAGGTTTATGAGTATTGTAGAAGGATGAGTATTCACTGGATGATTTCTCTTGAACATATCGGCGACACTGAGATGAGTTGGCAGCATTGACCCAAAACCGAAGTGAAGGTATGATGAACCATAGGTATGAATGAACCTTCAAGAAGATTACCCAACCCAAACAGTCATGAAGATGGAGTGAAGTGTCATGTTCAAGAGCGACCTGCTACCGTAAAAGTTCTGTTCACTTTCCCAAATTTTCCCTGGTCATTTATCGACCAATACCTCTTTATTTTTTAACAAGCTTGAGGAGGATAACATATGCTTGATCTATAATTCAACCCTTCGGGTGAATAATGTATCACTATTTAATAATTTAATTAGTCTAGCAATGAATGAAACTCAATTCTTTCCATGATCGAAAATCCCGTCGCTATTTTATGTTTTAACAAGCCTAACGACAGTGACAAGCTGATCCTTTTTCATATTTAGAGCGTTTGAAAAAGAGGAAAAAAGAAAACTCCATAAGTACTTTTTCTTAAATTTGTTGCTCAGATTTAAAAAGTGTAAAATAATATTTGAGAGAACCTCCTATCCATGTTTGACTAAGGCATTCCTTTTTCATAAATAATCTATCACAGTCCAGAAAAGGGTTAAAATTATACTGAGTAGATATCAATTCATTTACTTTTACGAGCTCGAAAAGACAAGTGCTCGGAAATATTTTCACATTATCGTAGTCTGAAAAGAGCTAAAAGAAGACTCCAAGGGTTCCTTTTTCGCTGTTATTGAAGCTCGAAAAAGAGATAAAAGTGTGCTTCAAGTCCTTTTTCATTTTTATCAAAGCTCGAAAAATCAGGATAAAAGAATGCTTTGTGGTCAAATCATTCTTGAAATAAATGTGCATGACTAATCTGCTCATTAGTTGCAAACCTATTTACAACAACATCAAATGGATTAAAATTACCTGTTTCATGATAAAAATTGTATAAAACCATAGTCACAGTCGTAAATATAATTTGAAAATAATCAAATGACTAATGAAAAGAGTTTTACTATTCATTTTTACCATTTGAAAGTTACCATTTTCATTTTGGAGATCTAAACCTGTTTTTTCCCCCGAACTTCAACTCTTGATTGGGTGCAATTGGTAAGAATGTTTTGAATGACCCCTGCAAGAGCTCATGTCAAATGCCCCCTGCAAGAGGAGAGGCCCCCCAAGCTTCATTTCATTCACCTAAGTAGAATAATAGTTTTGATAGCTAGATGGAATGAAGGTTCAGTATAGGGGAGGATTTGTTTCATTTTTTAACGAGCTTGACATAGGAAAAGAACTATGCTCATGACTTGTTTCATTTTTTAATGAGGTTGAATCAATAAAAGAACTATCCTCATGACTTTGTTTCATTTTTTGACGAGGTTGAAACATAAAAAGAACCATCCTCCTTTTGCAGTCGGACCAGTGAGTGTGTGCTGGAAAAGATGTAGTCTAACAGAGTCATAATTTGATGAGCACCGCAAATGATAAGTTATAACATGCGTTGATGGGTCTTCTCCAGGGTTTCCATTGAATTTTGGAATTTCTGAGGGTAATTTTTGTGGTATCACCGGCCACCAAGGAGAATAATTGATGGGATCAGCTTGATATTTTATTGAAGATGGGATTAAAGGATCAAGCTATTTAGTACTCATAAGGGAGGAACCAGATAGGATTCCAGATGATGACATGGGTAAATTCGGGAAAAACATCAAAGATGAAGCAACAGTAGATGTTGTTGTCGCTGAAATAGATGGTTAAGTATGGGATGTTATTTCAGCCATGGTCAAATGACCCAGTGTATACCTTATAGAATCTACGAGAACTCGAAGTAAAACAGGATCAAAAAAATCAGAGGAAGGTTATTGAGGAAAAGACTCGTACAAGTAAAGCTCCTCCCCAGCATGAGTTGGAGTTAAAGGTGTCTCGTCTTGTGATATTTCTTCAATCGAAATCAAACCAGGTGGAAGAAATTCACCGTCAGGCCCGAAGTATATTTCAGGTGGTTGACTGTGTGATATGGGAGACTCAATCGCTACAATAGATTGTGGAGCGACCAATACAGGAATAATTTCCAGTTGTTTGTCTTCGGGATATAGATGTTCTTCACTTAGGGCATATAAAAACTGAAATATAAGGGGATGATAGACCTTATTTCATTGGTCCTAGGGATGATGTCCAGTTTGACCAATAACAATTTCCCCCTAAAGCACGATGGAATCTGGATCAAATTCCGATTGAACAATGTCAGTTTCGGGAGGTATGGTCTCACTGATTGGATGGATAGTGACCATAGGTAGCTGTGAGGACTCCGTCTCAACAACAGTAGATGAACCAAGATTTGTAGAAACAATTTGTGCTGAATTTGGTATATGTGAAGATGATGCTTCACCAGAGGTACTGATGGTACTGGTTTTGGTAGAGTGATGTCTCCTTCGCCGACCAGAAGTGACTTCTAGTGGTAAAGGTGGTTTCAATGCAAGTCTACGCGAATGACGGGGAAAGGGATTTTATTTTTCCACGATGGCTAATTTATTTTATGAACAAAAACAAAAAAATAAAATAAAAGGCTAATTCTAGGCAAAAGGTTTACCAAGAAACTGTGAATTGCAGAATACCTCCTGGTGAACCAAGAAGTATAGGTAGGTGTTGGAACGGGGTCCCCTAGCTATGTTTTTGATATATTTTTGTAGTGATTAGTCTAGCGCAGGGGCTTTGGGGTGGTTCAAAGCCCAAAATGTATTGTAACGGGTCAAAGGGTAGACCTAGAGTCCGCAAACCACAGTTTGCGGACCACAGGATATGATGATATAAATAGATGGATAGTTTGAGTCTAAGGGTAAGAAAGTAAGTAAGATTGATGCTACGTACGAACTGTTGAGATCTGTTTTGGGTAGTTTTGGGTAAGGATTCCTATTGGCTATGTGCGTGGAGATTCTCAGACCTACTGTGTGTGGATCCCACTAGCTATGTGCGCGGGCTGTGACTTGGGTTTGTAACTTGGTTTTGGATGTTAATAAACATGGAGTCTATTGAAGTATATCTATGTTTTCCGAACTAGTTGTGTTTATTGCTGAGTACCTCTACGTTAATTGAATAAGCTGTGATTGTATCTGAGATATATGAATTAGTTGCGATTGTGTTATCTTGTGATGATAATTGCTGATGCACACGTGGATGCGAAGGTGTTGTTAAGATATTCTTAATAATAGTAGCTGTGTTTATGCTTACATGATGGTTATACTGTTAAGGGCTTGATAATAAGTTTATTTTTGTGTGAACGTGATATAACTCAACAAGATCTTCCTTAATTACCCTCTTTCTCCCAGGGTGCAAAAACCTGGTTCCAGCACCCACCCACACTACTTCGGGTGAGACCTTGGCCTGCGAAATTAGGTCATTGTTGAAACAGCTAGTAGTATAGGGGTTTGTCAGAAAACCTTAAATCTGAACCTAGGTCAGGACCTCTCAAGTCAACAAATGGTTTTGTTTTCGGGACTGAGAGAATTTTGAGAGAGAGATCAGGTAATGTCATAAGGCCGTTGGAGACCTGACAAATTGGAGCTCGAAGACTGGTTTGAAAAATAGATTCATGATTTTTTTGTAAAAGAGAATCAAAGCACAAAACTAACAGCTGAGAAGTGGAAGAACAAATAAATTTTCACAGAAGTATATGAAATTTTCTTTGTGAATTTTGTGCAGGAGCTCTAGGAGTGGCTAGAAAGGCTAGTAGAATTCCAGACGTGTTGGAAAGACGATCAGGTTACACAGTGGACTCTGGAATTGATTCAATTAGAGAAGGCTCACAACACAAGCACCTAAACTGTAGATCATTAGGTGGATAGTGTGCTAGGAGTATTTGTAACATAATTCGCAGTCGATCAGGTTGTATCCTACTGTTTCGAATATGGCCGCTACTAATTAAAATATTACTGTGCGAAAAGGGCATTTTGTGCAGCCACACCGAATGAATGACCTTTGATCAGAGTGAGAGTACAACACGAAGTGGTAAGTACTACTGAGTCAACCAAGAAGGGGATAGATCTATCTATAGAACATTTAGAGAGCCGATTGCACACGCAAGAACTAGTCCTCCGGCTACACCATCGTCGAGTCAGAATAAGGGCAAGAAATCCCCTCCACCTCCACCACTACCAGAAGAAGATATGGCCACACACATGAAGTTGCGCACCTTCAAGGGTGTAGGAGACGAATACATAGACTGATTTTGGTTTGTAGCGGAATTAGTATGGACTGCGCAAAATGTTGCTAGCGATGCTATAAAAAGGGTGCAGCTATCCCTCACCTTTGAAGGAAGGGCCCTGTATTGGTTCATGGGGTACATAGGCCAACATGCAGATCCATCAATACAAGAGATTAAGAATGATTTAAAACAACAGTTTCAGGAGTCTATGTCCTACGCTCAACTAGTGGTTGACTTGAAAGACTTTAGACAAGGACCCACTGAGTCAGTATGGGAGGCTGATCAGCGGCTAAAGAAGGTTATCAGAGATGGGGAATTTAAGTATGAGGATAGACAACACAAGGAATGGTTCATCGCCATGCTATTACCTCACCTGCACAGACCTATGGGTTAGTAAGCGATTGAGCCACAAGAGAAAGCCTTGGAGATTGCTATGAAGCTAGAAGCTGCACCAAGAGACAATGCCCAGTTTGGGGTACAACAGATCCAGCGACAGCTGGAGGAAATGCACCTCAAAATAAAAAATTTGTGGAAAGAGCGAGGAAAATAAAATAGCCCATACGTATGGTGCATAATATGCAGGGTGTCAGGCCACACCAAGGATCAGTGTCCTCTGCTGGTGGAATACATGTAGGCTAGGGGGTCCAACCCATTGCACCCTAAAGAGGCTGCGAGACCAAGTGGTCCCACGTTATGGTGCGTTGAATCTCGTGTAGCTGGACTACATGATACCAACCACTGCCCCCATCTTGGTGCCTATGTTCCAAAGTTGAAGAAACAATGGTGTCGATTCTACTCGTCTATGGTACATGATGAACACAACTGCTGGACATATGAATTAATGATCGACCAAGGAAACCTATACAGGGTACAGGCTAACCCTTCTTCACCACTATCTCCCTCGGGATGAGAAGGCTCCCCTGCTAGAGGCCGGGGGGAGGGGGGGGGGAGAGGAGGAAGTGCAGGTCAGGGAAGAGGGCAATTGATCTGTTATAATTTTGGAGAAGTAGGGCACTTTGCAAGGGACTGTTCGAACCCTGCACGACAATCTTGTAGATATTGTAGATAATTGGATCACGTGATCGAAGATTGCCCAGTACTGATAGCAAAAATGTAGGAAAAACAACAGGTGCCAATGTAGAATGTGCAAAGGTTTAATGCAGAACCATGTGATGAGGGACCCAGTATTAATGTCATAACACGCAGTGGCGTGGATACTGGAGGAGCTGAGGAAAGGGCTGTGGTTGAATCCTTTATCCAAAAAGCCGCTATCAAAAAGGAAATATTGGACCTATATAAGGAGAAAGAAACCTTCATAGAATCTCGCAAAGACTTTACCAAGGATGAGGCATCTACTTCCAAGGCTCCAACAAACCTAAAAGCGGACGAGGAAGTTAAACCATTCCTACAGGAATCTATGAAGTTGCTACGCCACCAGAGGGCAGTAGAAAATATTAAAGCACTAATAGACAGCTGCGCAGAAAAAATTGACCCTCTAATAGAAGTTAAAGATGTTCACAAACTTTACAAGCATAAGAATCGCATTGGTCGGGAAATGAGGCTAATTGCACAGATTGGCGATTATGAAATGGATCAGGTCATCCTGGATCTGGGATCTGATGCAAATGTCTTGCCCAAAAAGACGTGGCAGAGGATGGGAGAACCTAAGCTGGAATGGTCTACTATACAACTGTGCACGGCTAACCAACATAAGATTATACCATTGGGGAGACTATCAAAGATTATCGTAGATATCGCAAGGGCTAAGGTATACGTGGATTTTGAGGCAATTCAAATTGTAGAGGATGCAGACCCTTACCCTGCGCTCCTAGGACTGGATTGGGCCATAAACATGGGAGGCATTATCAACTTGAAGAAAATGAGCATGGTTTTTGAGAACAAGGGTACGAGAGTAATAGTCCCTTTAGACCCATCGGAAGGAGAACATAGTATAGAACCCATGCGCAGAGAAGACGACGTGGATCATATCTATAAAATAAATACCCAGGATGAGGATTGGATTAATCCTACGTCTAATGGCATGCTTTTCTGGGAGAAAGACAATGAATTCCTCTCTGACTCCGACGGGGAGATCGAAAATTGGCGAAATTAGTTACATGACGTATCTGCGCTATGGTGTCTTAAGGTCACGAAGAGCTTCTGGCGTATCTCCTCAAAGGTAAGAGAGTTGCCTTACTTTTATGGTTTTGGTAGTATTAGGGATTTTCTTAGAAAATTCGAAGGAGAAGTCCCAAGGGATCAAAGAATGTGGGCACTTAATCTAGCCATGCATGCGACCCCTGCGCGGTGGTGGGAAACTCATAAGGGGACATTCTAGGATTGGGAGGAATGTTGCAAGATGATGATTATACGGTTTGAACCTTTGGTTCACCTACGCATGGAGACTTTCCTTGGCCAAGGGGACCCATGCAAGCACTTGGCCGCATGTATGGAGGTGTGGTACGAAAGGACCAGGGATGAATGGGTCTACCTGTTCATTCATGCCTTGGGGAAAATCTCCACCTCATGGTATTTGGATGTAGAGCTACATCAGTGCAGTTGCCACTGGGACACCATGAGGGACGATTTTGTGGGGACGTTTGGATTGATCAGCGGAACTCAGGAATTAGACGAAGCCCTACAAGACATAGATGCCCTAGTATTTGATGAATCACGCCCTCGTGTAGAGTATGGGGAACCAGCCTCGGATATGCAAATGTAGGGTATTGCTAACTGCCGCAATCTATCAATGGAGAAATGTGATGAAGACCCGCGCAATATCACTATCCTAGAATCGGAGGGTGAACAAGTAGTTGCTGGACCCCCACTGTAGACTATCGATGTGACCAAGCCTCTTAAGCTAAGGGAAGTCAACATTGGAAAAAAAGAACGACCTAAGCTAGTGAGAATTGGGGATTGTTGGGATGATGATACCGTGGGGAAAGTCACAGAACTTCTCACAGAGTACCAGGACCTATTTCCTACAAAATTCTCAGAACTCAAAGGTATTACAGGGGACCTGGGGGTCATGCAAATCACTTTAAAATTGGATGCACGCCCTATTAAGCAGCGACCTTACCGATTGAACCCCAAGTACAAGCAGAATGTCAGGGAAGAAATTGAGAAAATACTAGCTGTAGGTATCATCGAACCAGTAGAATAGTCAGATTGGGTAAGCCCTATGGTGGTCCAAGAGAAAAATACTAAAGGAGAAATAAGAATCCACGTCGACCTGCGCAAGCTGAATGATGCCTTCGTACATGATCCCTTCCCTACACCATTCTCTGATGAAATTCTCGATAGTGTGGGAGGGAAAGAAGCATACTCGTTCACTGATGGGTTTTTTGGATACCATCAGATTAGGATCTCACTTGAAGATTGTGGCAAAACTAAGTTCACCATCGAATGGGGATCCTTCCAGTATACCGTCATGCCGTTTGGGCTCAAAAATGCCCCTGCCATCTTTTCTTAGGTAGTGGTCGCAGTATTCAAGGAGTTCATTCACAAGTTCTTGGAGGTATACTTTGATGATTGGAAAATATTTGGATTGGTAAAGAAGCATGTCTCTAACCTGTGCATGATGTTGGACACCTGTAGAAAGCACCAGATTTCCCTAAATATTAAGAAGTGCATATTCTGTGTACCTTTCAGGATCTTGTTAGGCCACATAGTCTGTCGATAGGAACTGATGGTTGACCCTTGCAAGGTGGCAGTTATCATCAATTTAGTAGTCCCTACAAATGAGAGACATCTGCGCTCCATCCTCGGGCACACGGGCTACTATAGGAATTTTATTCAAGGGTACACACTAATCACGACACCCATGGAAAAGTTGCTAAAGAAGGACGTTTCATTTTTTTGGGATGCGGAGTGTCAGAAGAGTTTTGAGCTACTCAAGGAAAATATGGTCTCTGCACCTATCCTCATATTTCCTGATTGGGCGGAGGTTTTCAATGTCCATGTGGATGCTTCAGGGATCGCCCTGGGAGCTGTACTTACGCAACCCGGGGAGGGGGAAATTGACCACCCGGTTGCATTTGCTAGTAGAAAAATCTCTAGCGCGAAGCGCAAATACTCCACTACTGAACGCGAGGGGCTGGAAATGGTATATGCTCTGTAGAAATACCGACATTATCTACTAGGAGGGCACTTCAAGATGTTCACAGATCACTCAGCTTTGAAGTACCTAGTCAATAAGCCTGTGTTGGGGGGGAATATTTGCTGATGGTTACTGCTATTTCAAGAATATGAGTTTGAGATAATTGTTAAGCTGGGGAAACTAAATGTTGGACCAGACCACTTGTCCCGAATCGAGAATGGTGAAGAGCCAACCAACCTAGAGGAAGGATTACCCGATGCGCAACTATTTTCTATTGAGGTAGTTGATGCACACTTTGCCGATATTATTAACTACGAGGATGGCACCTGCAGAATATTTAGTACAACATAAAAAAGAGCTGGTAAGCTATGCAACAGACTTTACCATCATCGCGGGCCACTTGTATAAGGTGGGAGCTGATGAGTTACTGCGAAGATACGTTGTGGAGCATGAAAGACAAGAAATTTTAGCAGAAGCCCACGGAGGCGTACCAGGAGTTCACTACGCAAGGAAAGTGATGACACAAAAGATCTCAAGAGATGGGCTGTGGTGGCCCACACTGCATAGTGACTCTTATGGCTATTGAAAAGCCTGTGACACATGCCAAAGGATAGGAAGACTGTCGCACAGGGAAAAAATGCCCTTGCAACCACATATGGCCCTGCAAGCATTTAATAAATGGGCCATAGAATTCATTGGGCCCATCAACCCGCCAGGGAAGAAGACAAGTGCCCGCTACATCATCACTGCAACTGATTATGTAACCAGATGGGATGAAGCGTAAGATGTGAAGGATTGTATTGTAGATACCACAACGCACTTTATTTTTTATCATATTCTAACTATGTTTGCCCATCCGAAGATCTTGATGAACGATAGAGGTAAGAATTTCATTAATGACACAATACAAGCTTTGACTGAATAGTTTTGAATCCACCATGAAAAAAGTACCCCATATCACCCGCAGGCAAATGGAACGGTAGAAGTTTTTAATAAAATTCTAGAACACGCACTTACCAAGGTTTGTAATGTTGATCAAAGTGATTGGGATGTGCGCATCCCGTCGGTCCTTTGGGCCTATCGGACCATGTGCAAGAAATTAACTGGGAAAACACCATTTAGGATGGTTTATGGAAAGGAGGCCATTATGCCTATGGATTATATCATTCCTAGCTTGCACATCTTAGCCTTTATGGACATGGAGGAGCCCGATATCATGGAGGAACGCTTAGTGCAACTAGTTGCCTTGGAAGAATACTGATTCATTGCTAACTTTCATCAGCAAGTTTAGAAGGCCCAGGAAAAATCCTGGCACGATAGGAATATCTGGTAGAAGTCGTTTAAAGAAGACGAGCTAGGATTATTATATGACAGTTGGTTTGCGTGCTACCCAGGGAAACTCTGCCAACATTGGTTGGGACCTGGCATCTGGCAACACACTGTAACACAATGGCTATGCGATGAAATTGGTTATAAGCCGCGCGGACCCCCGTTCTGATATGTTAACTAAGCTATCTCAAACCATACCGGGACCAACTCTACATTTAACAAATTGTAATGGATATGCCAAGTGAGTCAGACAGATGTGACATGAACATGCTACAAAGAGGAAAAATGCAGGAAGGCCCGTTATACACGAAGGGGTCGATCGTAGGTCAGGGAGCCCGGGAAGGTGCACTGGGAGCACAGGGGTAATACAGAGCTACGAAAGCTAGCCATTGGAATAGTACCGCTGGGTAAAAATCCAACTTTGCCATTAGAAGGAGCTGGCAGTACGCAATTAATGCAACCATTTCCAAATATTTTTTACCATTTCCTTGATGGTAAGTTTCATCTAAGTGTCATCCTACCGTTGCTCACTATTCAAAGCTATAAATGGAGGAGGCTAACTCCGAATTGGGTTCCACATATCTTGGAAATCTTGTGCCTTGCAAATTTCTGAAACTATTGTGCTCTGTTCTGTTAGTCATCAGTAATTTTTGCCTTTAATAGATGACTAAATGCTTATCCTAGATTTCTAGAAACAAAATTCATGAATATTGCGAGTTCTAGAAATATCACTGCCTTCATTATCCTTAGGATAAATTTTCAATATCTTATAATCCCTTCAAGTTATGCTCAGCTCACGAATCCCAAAAGACCCATCATGGGCTCATGTCACTCATTTTGTCTATGTTTTGTCACCTTTGACCTCAGTACTCTGTTTTTGGCTTGCTTACTTACCTCCACATGAAACTTAGGATCATAAACTAACCTAATCATCCTTTTGTTTAAAAAAATACCTCAAGAATTGATGGTCTCAAAACTATCTCTGTAGGCTCTTTAGATAAATCAAGTACATTGGATTTTGGATCTTCAGTACATCATTTTGTACAAAACTCTATTTTTACATCTAAGGATCCCAAATCAATTTTTCAAGCAAAGGCCAAGTCCAAAGAGCTTTCCACTAGGTCCCTTAGGGTTTCATAGGTCATAGGGTTGATTTGGTGTTCTAAAAACCTCTATTTTTCCTGTGTAAAGAAGTTGCATTCAAAGAAGGAGAAGGTGAAGTAACTTTGTCCAAAAATGATTAAAAAACCATTCAAGAAAGGCCTCCTTGGCCAAAGCAAAAATTATACAAGGGAAAATTGCCCTTGCTTACATTTCTACAAAAAATGATCAAGATTGCCATCAACATAAGAAGAGGTAAGGCAATAGGGTGAACCATCACAAGAAGACATCCACAGCGAGGAAAAGGCAGCAGGCCTATGTACAATGAGATTCAGGGATTTTGGGATTGGTTGAAAAAACAGTGTTTCCAAGCAAGGAGCCATCACAAAGACCACCAAGACAGAAGGCACAACATAGCCAAGGACACATTGAAGATTTTTAGAAATCATGAATGAATAAGGGAAAAGGTGAGGTGAACTGAACAGAAATGAATGAACTTGAAAGGGCTATAGAGAACTTAGAAGACAACACTACTTATTCTTCTCTAATAGCCCTGAAACCTAAGAGTTTGCAAAGATAGACAAAACGGGTCAAATGAAGATGATAAGTCCTCCTTCATAACAATAGAAGGCATTCAAAGGATGACCAAGGTGTTCTCTAGGGATTGTCAAAGAAACACTGCTTCACCTACACAAAAGGGAGAAATGGTAAAGAATATTAGTGTGATGGAGCCTAGGCTTCCCAGTGTAGTCAAATTTCTTAAAAATTATCAAAGGAAGGCAAGCATGAGGTAAAATTCCAAAGGGAAAAATCATGTTGAGAATAAGTTCACTATTGAGAAAGTGAGGTGTCAAACTCCAAAAGGGACTAAGAAGACCAAAGGCAAATGTGTGGAAGGCACCTATAGAAAATCATAAATGGCCAAGGGAACACATGGCATGGTATGATTTGCTTAGAATCTTTGTCAAAATAAATATATTACTGCCTAAAAAATCAGTAAGCTGGTAAAAATACATGTTTCAAGTCACCTGCAATAAAAAATTCCAAAAGGGATAAGAACAGTGTTTTCAGTTTATCAAGTGCATGCCAAAAACAGTTTGGACAGTCCCCAGAGTTTCAAAGCTAAAAACAAAAAGGGGGAGAGGGCCTTTTCATCCTTCAGTACACCATTACCCAAATAAAATCACTTAAGAAGGTTATAGGCACTTGCAAAAGGTCAAGGAGAGATTAGTGGAAATTATAAAGTGACCCAATGCTAATATAGCAAAGTGGTTTTATAAATTTGATTTATTACTTTCAAGGGGTATAAAAGTGTTTCAATTTTCATTTAAAACTCATTTAGCACTTGGTGAAGAGAGAAAAAGGCTTCAGGAAGAAAACATATTTTTCTGATCGTTTCTGGGCAAGTGTTTTTTTGCTTTGTGCAAATCAGTTGTGCTACGCAAAAAAGGGCTGGTGCTGTGCTAATCCATCCTCCACCTGTTAACAACAAAAAGACACTACACAAATTTGGCCCGGCGCTGCACTAATCCTGGGCGCTGCACAAACGCGGGTCTGACTTGCCCGGAGACTGACCGCTGCTGCACGCGCCTGGTGCTGCACTAACCCTCGGGTAGGCCTGCCGGCGCTGCGCTAACAGGCCAACCTCACAGCTCGGGCAAGGTGCTGCGCAAATGCATAAAGCTTCCAAACCACGATTTCTCTACCCTTGGTCACAAATTTCCTCTTCCATTTGATCTCCAAAGGTCTACAGAGAGCTAGGAATTGGTAATTAGTATCATTGCCTTGACCCCAAAGCAATTTTCAATAAATTTTAAGTATTTTGTGGCTTTAAGTGTTCAAACCCTAGGGCTTACATGCAAATAAGCATTTTCTTTTTGAACCTCCTTGAAACCAGTTTGAGGTCATGTTAGTGTTAGGGTCCCATGATTTGGCTAATTGGAAAGCCAAATGATAGTGTAACATCAAACTAATCTTTGGAGCCCAAGGACCTAGCCTTCCTGGACTCAGAGAGGGCTCTCTCTATTTGTGTAAGGGATATCTGTGTGTTTGCTTATTGTGTTCTGATTTTAGGCTAGTTATGCAGTAATTTTTTTGGTTTTTTAAGTTGTGAGGGATGAAACTGATCAAAGATATAAGATAGGTAAAAAGATGTCAGATCAACTAGGCTATGGGGTCGAAAAGGTCAAGAAAGCTATAAGACGGTGATACAAGGTTGTTGAAGGGCCAATTTGATTCAAGGTAAAAAGGATCTTTAGGAAAAATGGAACAAAATGGACATCAATTTTGGGAATGACAAAGGATTTCAAGCATAACTAGTTCAATAGCAGACATAAACATGGTAGGGAAAACCATTAATCATGCAAAATGTAACTATAAGCTAATCAACACATAGAAATAAACATTCAAGCCACGCATAGAAGTATATGACCCTCTAACTTTGGGAAATGGCTTTCAGACTTTGGGGAAAACACTTAAGATGGACAAACAACTCAAAACACTATGCCGGAACACCTAAACATAGTACTTCAAGTTATTGGGAACTTTGACAAACAAGATTTGCATAGTCTTAGGCAAAGGGCTAGATCGGAACTAGGCCTCCTTGGTTCAACAAAATGATAATCTAATCAGTCAAAGAGATAATTTCATGGATGGAACTATAACTAGCCATAGGTAAGCAGGGCGTACCGTAAATCATACTTAGCATGCATAGAACTATGAATGAAACAAGCAACAATATCCTAAATTATTAAAGAGCAGTCAAGAATTCTTTAATGTTACTTAGGAAGAAGAAAACAAAGAAGCTATGAAGAAACAGGAAATTTGAGGTGCCTCCATGGGCATATCTCAAATTTATTCTCTACTAATCTATAGCAAGCAAGAAACATGTATTCATGAATGAAAACTAGAAAAACCAAACATAGAAAGAGACACTATACCGTTCGACCAAGTCATGGAATCCATCAACAATCCTTCTTCATTCATCCAAGAAGATCCAAGAGGCAATCCAAAAGCATAAGACAAGTATTTCTTCCAAAGCTAATATGACCATATATTGCTTCTCTTCTCAAGTTCAGCCTTCTATTACAATGAATCCTCTTGGAATATATAGGCCAAAGAGGAGGAAAACCAACCAAGGCAACTAGCTAGCCATTGGTTCAAAATAAATATCTAAACTTGTCCTTGAGGCTTTGCAAAGCCCAAGGCACAAAATATCTCATAAAATATCTAAAAAATGCTAAAAGAGGGAATTAAATTGACTTTTCATAACTTCTTATGTGCAAAAATAGCTAAACGCACATAAGGAAAAATCATTTTTTAAAGGTTCAATTTTTACAAAAATACTCAAAATTTACCTCAGCAAAAAGTCCCCTGACTTTCCGGCAACGTTTGGCAGCCTTCCCGATGTCGAAACGAGGCTCATGATAGCTCGTTGGAAAGATATAAGTGTATAATTTCTATAAAAACTTGAATTTTCCCAATATGATTTCTAAAATTCCTCCAAAAATAGGCTTGTGTGTAAAAACCCAGAAAATAAACCTTGCTGATATGTGGGCAGATTGTCGAAAAAGTGAGTGTTTTTTGTATCTTTGGGGGACCAAAACAACTTCAAATGCTCTGAAAATTTCTGAGTAGATGCCCCTGAATTTAATGCATCCAATGGTACCACTCTCAAGAGTTGATGATTCTCCAAACCAAAATGGTGGCGCCCATGATTTTATGCAATTAGGCCCAAAAATGTCAAAAAACAAGAACATGTCAAAATTTGCTCAATTTTGGTGAGCAAGTCCCTCAAGGCATTTTAGAAACATATCTAGAAGCTCGGGCCAAAATTCCAAGCCTAGAGGTGTATTTTTCCTTTTTTTCTTACCGGGCGCCCTCTTTGGGCAGTTTTGAGCTTTTCTTGGTTTTCTTCTTTGTTGTTTGGCATTCTAGCTTTGGTGAAGAAGTCATGGCCCCTTGCCTGGGAGAGGTAGCTAGCACATGCTTTGGAGAATGCCCTTCATGATCCATGTTTTGTATTTGCTTGCCCTCTTTAGTGCTTGCTTGAGGGTTGCCTTGTTTTTCTTTGTCACTGCTTTCTTCATGACTTTCATGCTCTTTCCCTTCACTGCTTTTTGACATGATTTCCCTGCTCAGAGGCTTTCAACTGTCTTATGCTGCTCTTGCCATTTGTCTCTTAATCAGTCAAACCCTACAATCAATCACTGCTTTGGCCCTCTGCTTATAGATGAAGGAGGTGCTTTCAGTCTTCAAACCCTCTGCTTATAGATGAAGGAGGTTTTTCTAGTCTTGCCATTTTATCAGCCTTTGACAGTGTTATTTTTCCTTTCACTGTGCTTTTATGCTTTGACTGTGATCGCAGGAGCTTAATGAAAAAAATATCTGTCCTGTAGCTGCCTCCTAGGCTCAAAATCACATTGAGAAGCAGTTTTCTTCTCACGCGGAGCCAAATATTGTCTTCTGGGATGCTGGTATATTTCTGTTCCTGGAAGATCTATTAAAACACTGTAAAAACACCTAAAATCAGTTTGACCTATGGGACATGTATTGCTGAGACTTGACGGTTTTTTAGTGGCGCGACCTAGGATTGTAACCAACATTATTTGCAGAATGGGAAGGTTTGTTATGACTGGTCTATAGCAGATGGAGGTTCTTTGGCTTTTGGATAGTTCGCCAAGGTAAAAATGCCTAAAAGCGCCACTTCCTAACTTAGGGGAGACTTTTTGGACAGATTTGGATTTTTTCTCTAGAGCTGATGGGCAGACTAGTATGGCTAAGGCTAGGTAGGATTTGATAATGAGGTTTCATCTCATCATGGGTGGACTGAAAGGTAAGAGGGAAAAAATTTTATGGGTATTTTCTAGATGAAAAATTGGCATATGGAGATCAGCTTCTAGAAAACTCAACTAGGAATTTAGTCATCAACAACAGGTGAAAAATACTGATGACTAACAGTGGCTCCATTTGGGGAGGGCAGCTCCTTTTCAGGAGGTGTCCATAATTTCAGATCTTTGGCTTATGAAGACCAGTGCCTTACCCATTGGTGCAAAATTTCACCCTTCTTTGATGCTACTTCTGAAAAGTGACAACATGATTAGCATCAATGATATTTCTACCTACCCCACTATCTTTCCTAACATTTTTTCTTCCTTTTGGCGCATTTGAACTAGCAGCCTTTTGACAACATATATTTTTCTTTTTGAAAAATGAACCTATCTAATTCTACACTTATATCTGCCGGGAGTTCAGATTAAACTGATGAACTCCTTCATTACTCTACCTACGCTAGATCAACTGTCAAGATTAAGCTATTTGACAGGATTTTGTTCTCTAATCTAAAACACAAAATTTAAAAGATGATCAAATCAGGATTAGACAGTTTGATTTGTCATGCATTTGCAGCATAAAAGACAAGCTGCACACAAATATTATTTTGCATAAAATGGAAACTAGGAAAAACAGGGCTAAGATGCACAATTTGTTTTTCATCCCTGGTTCCCTCTTTGGTTCTGTTTTGGGCATGTGGAACCAGTATCTTTTCCTAATCTACTCTCTTTGATAAGTCAAGCTTACACAATGTTGACCATTTTTTTCACTCACTAACTTATCAGCAATTAAATTTAAACATGTTCAGCTATGATTAGGCTAGATAACTGAACAAGACATTTGAGTACTAGTTGCGGCATTTAGACTTGCTCGCTTTCAGCATGACTATTTTTGGATACGGGGCTTTACCATTGCTTTTTTAGAAACTGCCCTCTTTTCCTACCTTTTACTGTTTTTGTATTTTCTTCTTTTTCACTTTTTCTTCAAACAAACTAAAACTAAAAATATGCTCACAAGGCTGAGCTTATTTTTCACAGTTATCTATCTATCCTAGTCTAAACTATACACAACATACATTTATTTGGTGAACTCTTCTTTCCAATATAGCCAGTCAAGTAGATGATTGCATGGTTGATCTTGGTTTAGTTCTTTCATGATGCTGAAGTAATGAAAAGGCCACTCCCACTTGGTTTTTTTTCGGACAGTAGTGTTTAAGTTCTTTCTCATTCTTGGTAGCAACTTGTTTATGATAGAACCCACTACCCCTTCAGATTTCTCAAGGAAAACAACAAATGGATCTTGGAATAATGCCCGATCTAGAGGATTTGATATATAGGCTTCATTCAGGACTACTCTCTCTTCCACTTGGCTATATTTAGGACTCTCCTGGTAAAGCAACTCTTCCCCTTGCTCATGATCACTTGAACTGTCAGACTCATCATATATTCCAGTGTATTTTTCTTTCCAAGATGATGTGTTCTGATTAGGTGGGTTGAAAACTGTGTGAAGGTCATCAGGTTGATGAACAGGGATACACTTTGACAGTAAATTATCTTGAAAGGACAGTTTGACAACTCTCATGTGTTTATCAACCTCTATTTCTTCATTTACAATTTGTAACTCAATGGAACTCGGTGGCTGCAAAGCTGGAGTTAAGGAATATTCCATGCTCAAAATGATTTCTTCAACTATTTTAGGAAAAGGCTCCTTATTTACAACATGCTTGGGAATTTCATCATCCTCCTCAACCTCATCATCAAAGCTGAAAAACTGTTGATTTCCAATTATGTGAATGTTATCTCTGATGGACTGAAGTGAAGTAGAGCAAAGAGTCCGAGACTCTTCAGTTACTTCTAAACTCTCAAGGCTCTCCTCATCAGTGTCATAGATGACCTGTAATGGCTGCTCACTTTTCTCAAGTTTATGAAACTGAGCTTCCTCCCAAAAATAAAAAACTGAGTTTTTTGCAAAGTTAGATTCTGTTTGGAAATCATCATAATTATCAAAATATTGATCAAAACTTAGAAAATCATCATTATAATTAATGTCATCAACCATGCATACTGGACTATCAGATTGCTTTTCTTCAAATTGATTTACAAATCTATTTTTTGATTTATGATATGCAATATTAACAGGAGAAATATTAGAAAAGTTGTGGTTATGTGAAGTTTCAAAGGCTGTCTACATGTTTATAAGTTGATCTATTTCCTCTTTAGTTAAAAAGGGAGTCATTTTCATTTCTCTAAAATACTCCTCTTTCTCTTGGGAAATCTGATTTGAAGGATGAATGTCTTTTTGGGCTTCACCTATGAGAGATGATGAATCATCACTTATGCCCTTAGAGAGATCCTGCGGGTTCTCTTTCATTTCTTGATTGTTTTCATCTTTAATCAATTCTTTGTGATGCTAAGGATAGTTAGCATGTAATTCATGAGTTTTTTCTGATAGTTTTTCAGGAGGCCAGTTTGTTTTTATGAACTCAAATGACTCCCAGCATAAAGGTAAAGATCCTATAGGTTTTGCTTTATCTTCTATTTCAGATTTGAATTCCTCTTTAATCAACTCTTATTGATTTAGGTGAGAGTTGACTTGAGCAGGGTTTTCCTGAATAACTGCTGAGAGATCTTTAGGATGCAAATTTTCTTTCAAAGTCTGGAATGATTTAAAGCATAAGGGTAGAGAACCTAAAGGTTTTGATTCTTCTTCCATTTCAGAATCTGTGATTTCAAAATGGCTGATAGTTTCCTTAGAGCATTCCTCTAGGTTTTTATTTGCAACTTTCCCATTAGGCACATTTTGTTTATAACTCTTGTCTTGTAATAGTCGAGTGTGTCCATCCTGAGGAAGAAGTGTAAGTTGGTTTGAATAAGCAGTGTTAACCTTAACTTTGTGTTTTTCTCTTTTCGTAAGTAGATGCTCTAGTTTTCCGAACATACATACCAATTTTTTCAACTTTTCCTCTGAAGGTATTATTATCTCTTGATTTGCTTTGTCTTTATCTATGGTTCTTAGTTGTGCCTCCCTATTTAGTATGTTGAATTCTACATCAAATTCTATCCTTTGCATTTATTCTAGGGTCAAAGGATCTTTATTTCTTATCTGGAAAACCATCTCTGGGTCAAAAGAATCTGGGTAGTGCAAGAGGGCACATCCAAGGGGTGGCTTTAGGTTAGCAGGAATTGCATGGTATAATCTATTGAACCTGGATGAAAAGTTTTGTATTGTTTCCCCTGGTTGCCTTTTTAACTGATTGTACTCCTTTATAATGAGAACTTTATTACCCATGACCACCCACCTATCTAGGAATATTTGAGTGAACTGATGAAAATTGGTAATGATTGCAGCGGGAAGGTCTTTAAACCAACTCTTAATTTTTCCTTGTAATGATAAGGAAAACATTATAATACACACATCATCTTCTTCTATGTCATAAAGGTCAAGTAAATCCTCAAGATTTTGGGCGTGCTCTTCAGCGGTGACTTTGGAGCTTTCTTCATCAAATCTGGGTAATTTATTTTGAAGATTTGCAGGAAGGGCTTGAAAGATGGGAGGTAAAACCAGAGGCTTGTATCTTTCTGGGACCTTTGTGGATATAGGTAGTGTAAAAAGAGGTTCGTGACTGTTTGAGGTTTCAGCTAGAGTGGGAAAGGTAGCATGAGGCTCATTTTTTTCTAGGTTTTCCATAGGTGAATCTGGGGTAAGCACAGGTGTACAAGCCTGCTCATGGTCTGAAATTTGAGGCTTAGATTTTTGAGGTTTAAGATCTTTCCAATGATCAATGTAGATCTCATCGGTGTATTCCTGATCAGGCTCAAAGTAGGATAGAACATAGTTATAGATAAATACAATAATTTCTTGAATCCAACTAAGGCCTGAGTGCTTTTTCTTTCTAGGATGACCGGTCATGTTTTAGGTTCTTCCTCCAGTGGAGTATCTAGGTCTATTGAGAGTTGTGGAGTCGCCAGGTGGAAATTGGTTGTTTTTATAGTGATGTAGCTATGGTCCACCACCAATAACTAGAAAAAACCAATCTGGGGATGTTTTTGAGGTTTTCTGAGTTTTTATGTGCCTACGAGGTTTGGAAGAGTTTCCTATAACTGAATCATCATTTTGCTAAGATGGTGAAAGAGCTAGCTTCTACCCTTCAAACAAAACTTAAGTTTTCTAAGTTTGATTGAGACTTAGAGAATTCTAAGGTGTACTTAGATTGTCACTAACTCGGAAGGTCCCACCGTGATCGTTACTATGTTAGTGAGCAGTGGGATAAGTCAATCAGATAGTATTCTTAAGGCTGCTAGAATGTATAGGGAATCTAAATTTGTTTATCACTCAGAGTCCCACCGTGATCGCCATTATGTTAGTGAGCAGTGGGATAGGTCGATTGGATAGTAACCTAGAGTTTGGTAAAATAGTAAGGCCTACTGGAGGCTAGTGGAGTCGCCAGGTGGATTTTTAGTTGTTTTGAGGTATATGTGTATGGTCCACCACCAGTACTGACAAAAACCAATCTAAGGGAGTTTTTTGGGGTTTTTTTGAGTTTTTATGTGCAACCTAGTTTGTAAGAGTGTTCTAAACCTGATTCATCACTTTGCTAAGATGGTGAAACAAGGAGTTTACTCTAAAGGATTCTATAGGTTGATGGTCTGAGTTAAATGTTGAAGGACTAAAGAGTCTATAAGATTTTTCTAGACTGTGATGTACTCAATAGGTCCCACCGTGATCTCCATTGTGTTAATGAGCGGTGGGATAGGTCGATCAGATAGTAACCTAGAGTTTGGTAAAATAGTAAGGCCTACTGGAGGCTAGTGGAGTCGCTAGGAGGATTTTTAGTTGTTTTGAGGTATATGTGTATGGTCCACCACCAGTACTGACAAAAACCAATCTAAGGGATTTTTTTTGTGGTTTTTTCTAAGTTTTATGTGCAGCCTAGTATGTAAGAGTGTTATAAACTTGATTCATCACTTTGCTAAGATGGTGAAACAGAGAGTTTACTCTAAATGATTCTAAAGGCTGATGGTCTAAGTTAAATTTTGAAGGACTAAAAAGTCTATAAGAGTTTTCTAGACTGTCATGTACTCAATAGGTCCCACCGTGATCGCCATTATGTTAGTGAGCAGTGCGATAAGTCAGCCAGATAGTATTCTCAAAGGTCTCTAAAGATTTAGGGAAACTAAGTTTGTTTATCACTCAGAGTCCCACCGTGATCTCCATTATGTTAGGGTCCCGTGATTTGGCTGATTGGAAAGCCAAATGATAGTGTAACATCAAACCAATCTTTGGAGCCCAAGGACCTAGCCTTCCTGAAGTCAGAGAGGGCTCTCTCTATTTGTGTAAGGGATTAATGTGTGTTTGCTTATTGTGTTCTGATTTTAGGCTAGTTATGAAGTAAGTTTTTTGGTTTTTTAAGTTGTGAGGGATGAAACTGATCAAAGATATAATATAGGTAAAAATATGTCAGATCAACTGGGCTATGGGGTCGAAAAGGTCAAGAAAGCTATAAGACGGTGATACAAGGCTGTTGAAGGGCCGATTTGATTCAAGGTAAAAAGGATCTTTAGGCAAAATGGAACAAAATGGACATCAAGTTTGGGAATGAAAAAGGAGTTCAAGCATAAATAGTTCAACAGCAGACATAAACATGGTAGGGCAAACCATTAATCATGAAAAATGTAACTATAAGCTAATCAACACACAGAAATAAACATTCAAGCCATGCATAGAAGTATATGACCCTTTAACTTTGGGAAATGGCTTTCAGACTTTGGGGAAAACACTTAAGATGGACAAACAACTCAGAACACTATGCCGGAACGCCTAAACACAGTACTTCAAGTTATTTGGCACTTTGACAAACAAGATTTGCATAGTCTTAGGCAAAGGCCTAGATCGGAACTAGCTCTCCTTGGTTCAAAAAAATGATAATCTAATCAGTCAAAGAGATAATTTCATGGATGGAACTATAACTAGCCATAGGTAAGCAGGGAATACCGTAAATCATACTTAGCATGCATAGAACTATGAATGAAACAAGCAACAATATCCTAAATTATTAAAGAGCAGTCAAGAATTCTTTAATGTTACTTAGGAAGAAGAAAACAAAGAAGCTATGAATAAACAGGAAATTTGAGGTGCCTCCATGGGCATATCTCAAATTTATTCTCTACTGATCTATAGCAAGCAAGAAAAATGTATTCATGAATGAAAACTAGAAAAACAAAACATAGAAAGAGACACTATACCGTTCTACCAAGTCATGGAATCCATCAACAATCCTTCTTCATTCATCCAAGAAGATCCAAGAGGCAATCCAAAAGCATAAGACAAGTATTTCTTCCAAAGCTAATATGACCATATATTGCTTCTTCAAGTTCACCTTCTATTACAATGAATCCTCTGGAATATATAGGCCAAAGAGGAGGAAACCAACCAAGGAAACTAGCTAGCCATTGGTTCAAAATAAATATCTAAACTTTTCCTCGAGGCTTTGCAAAGCCTAAGGCAATAAAATATCTCATAAAATATCTAAAAAATGCTAAAAGAGGGAATTAAATTGACTTTTCATAACTTCTTATGTGCAAAAATAGCTAAACGCACATAAGGAAAAATCATTTTTTAAAGGTTCAATTTTTACAAAAATACTCAAAATTTACATTAGCAAAAGGTCCCCTGACTTGCCAGCAACTTTTGGCAGCCTTCCCAATGTTGAAACGAGGCTCATGATAGCTCGTTGGAAATATCTGAGTGTCTAATTTCTAGAACAACTTGAATTTTCCCAATCTGATTTCTAAAAGTCCTCCAAAAATAGGCCTGTGTGTAAAAACCCAGAAAATAAATCCATCGATATAAAAAGCGATTTGTTTAAAAAGGTGAGTGTTTTTTGTATCTTTGGGGGACCAAAACAGCTTCAAATTCTTTGAAAATTCTTGAGTAGATGCCCCTAAATCTAATGCATCCAATGGTACCACTCTCAGGAGTTTAAGATGCTCCAAACCAAAATGGCGGCGCCTATGATTTTATGCAATTAAGCCCAAAAATGTTAAAAACCAAGAACATGTCAAAATTTGCTCAATTTTGGTGAGAAAGTCCCTCAAGTCTTTTTAGAAACATGTATAGAAACTAGGGCCGAAATTCCAAGCCTAAAGGTGTCTTTCTCCTTTTTCCTCACCGAGCGCCTTCTTTGGGCAGTTTTGAGCTTTTCTTGGTTTTCTTCTTTGTTGTTTGGCATTATAGCTTTGGTGAAGAAGTCATGGCCCCTTGCCTAGGAGAGGCAGCTAGCACATGCTTTGGAGAGTGCCCTTCATGATCCATGTTTTGTATTTTCTTGCCCTCATCATTGCTTGCTTGAGGGACGCCTTGTTTGTCTCTGTCACTGCTTTCTTCATGACTGTCATGTGTATTCCTCACCGCTTCGACATGATTTCCCCCGTCGCAGGCTTTCAACCTGCCTTATGCTCCTCTTCCATTCGTCTCTTTAACCGCCAAACCCCCGTAATCAATCACTTATTTGGCCCTCTCGCTATAGATGAAGGAGGTTCTTCAGTCTTCAAAAACCCTCTGCTTATAGATGAAGGAGGTTTTTTCATTCATGCCATCTCATCAGCTGTTAACAGTGTTATTTTTCCTTTCACTATCTTGTCATGCTTTGACTGTGATCGCAGGAGCTTAATGAAAAAAATCTCTGTCCTGTAGCTGCATCCTAGGCTCAAAATCACATTGAGAAGCAGCTTTCTTCTCATGCGGAGCCAAAAATTGTCTTCTGGGATGCTGGTATATTTCTGTTCCTGAAAGATCTATTAAAACACTGTAAAAACACCTGAAATCAGTTTGACCTATGGGACATGTATTGCTGAGACTTGAGGGTTTATTAGTGGCGCGACCTAGGATTGTAACCAACTTTATTTGTATAATGGGAAGATCTGTTATGACTGGTCTATAGCAGATGGAGGTTCTTTGGCTTTTGGATAGTTCGCCAAGGTAAAAATGCCTAAAAGCGCCACTTCCTAACTTAAGGGAGACTTTTTGGACAGATTTGGATTGTTTCTCTAGAGCTGATGGGCAGACTAGTATGGCTAAGGCTAGGTAGGATTTGATAATGAGGTTTCATCTTTTCATGGGCGGAATGAAAGGTAAGAGGGAAAAAAGTTTATGGGTATTTTCTAGATGACAAATTGACATATGGAGATCAGCTTCTAGAAAACTCAGCTAGGAATTTAGTCATCAACAACAGGTGAAAATACTGATGACTAACAATTAGGGTAAGTGAGCTAGGGTGGCTGCAATACACTTTTGAGAAAGGTTTCTTTAAGCTCCAAAGCTACTCAATCCTAAGAACCCTAGCCTCCACACCACTCATTCACCAAAGTTGGCTTCATCACCATTTTCACCTTACTTCACCAAAACCTAGGTTATCAACAAAAATCTCCTATCATTATGTCAAGAGCTGAGAACAACAGTGTTAGTGATAAAGGTCAAAGGCTTTTGAGACGAAAACATAAGGGAGGAAAAGTAAATATATTGGAACCTCAAAGCACAGTGGCCATCACCTCCTCTCCTAGGATCCTGTCATGTTTTCAGAATGCAAGATGTTTTCAATTTTGTGAGAAGGTCAAACAAGTGAAGAGCCACCCTGAGCTTACAAGGATCCTCATTCTCAACTTACACAACAAGCACTGAAGCCTTGCAGGAGTAAATTTTTAGATCTCATTAGGTGCCATATTTGAGGCCACAAGTATCCCTACTGTAGGTGAGAAGTGGTTTAAAAAGGGCAAATTGGACAAAATATTTTTTAAGCCATTTTCCAAAACAAGGTATAGAGGAGGTAGCAAGACATTTTTTCCTTTCTCTCACCTCAAACACAGATTTGCACCCTTGATGTTGGTTGTCATGAGGTACTTCACCTGTGAGGGGAGATACTCCAGGCTCTATTCCTATCATGTCAGACTTCTCATGCATTTCACAGGGGTTAAGGTGCTCAACTTTCCCTACTATCTCTATAGGAGCATTGAGAAAATGTCTTCTGTTGTCCGGAGGAGGAATAATTCCCAAAAAATGCATAGATTGTTCCACCATTCCTTGATCAAGATGGTGGTACTACATTAGTTGGAGCAGCAAGGTATACCTTGGGATTTGTTCATAACCCATGAAGTTTTCACAAGCCCACAGCCTCGTCATCAACCAAATCTGCCCTCCTCATCTACACAAGTGCCCTCACCATAGGCAAACCTCCCTTCCTCTCCTTGTCTTGATGCATCAGGGGAAGCAGGAAGTGGCAATGAAGAATCACATGAAGATCAGGATGAAGGTGATGATGAATCAGACCACAATGAAGATGAGTTTGATGATAATGTTGGAAACCAAGAAGATCATTTTGAGGCAGAGTACATGGAAACAAATGATGAACATAAGGATGAGCCAGAAAATGATGAACATGAGGATGAGCCAGAAGATAGTGAGAAAGAGGTAGAATACATGGAGACAGATGAAGAAAATAATGATGAAGAAGAGGGAAGTGAGCATGACAATGATGAAAATAGGAGCAGTGATCATGACAGTGAGCAAAGTCATGATGAAGACAGTGACAATATGGAAGAAGATGATGCACATGAAGAAGCAGAAGATGATGAAGAGGAAATAAAAGAACATGAAAAGGAAAATGATGAGGCAGAAACAGAATTTGAAGAAGAGGACAGTGACAAAGAGGATGACACTGATGGGACAGGCAGTGAGAAACAATACAACAAAGGAGATAGTCATGACAGTCATGACAGCTGTCATGACAATCATGACACCAATCAGCCTCCTAGTGAACATTAAAATGATAACAGTGCAAGAGATGATGAAGAAAAATAACCTAGTGATGAACAAAACCAAGATGAATCAAGTACAGGGGCTGATAGTCCAAATAAAGACCAAAGCTACACTACAAAGGGCAGTACAGAAGGTAACGATGATGATGGTGTTGAAGGTCAAGAAGGCATTGATAAAACAGAGCATGGGATGACTGATCAGGATCATAGTAAAGATGAAGAAGCTGATGACAACACCAAAGGTCACAGCCATGATGAAGACACTACCAAAGCCACCATCTCATCTCTTGCATGCACATACCAAAGAGGGCCAAGGAAAGTGTTTGCTGCCTCCAAAAGGCAAGGGACCTTGCCATATGCATAAAATCCAAGGCTTTACAAGGGCAAAGAAAATATGGACAAGGTTGATAAAGGTAAAAAGAGCAAGCTATCTACTCAAAAGCCTCAATTCATCAACCTAGACAGTGATAATAAAGATAAGGAGATGGCCACCAGACTTCTACTCCAAAGCATGGATGCAAAAATCAAGGAGTGGGATAGAGATTTTGGCATGGCGCAATACATCATTCAGTATTATAAGAATGATCACAAGCACTTCAAGAAGATAAAAAGGGGTTTGGCCCTCTAGAAAAAGATGACTAAGTACTATGCCATGAAACACAAGCTTGTTTGTGTCAAACTGAAGGAAGCCCTCCTTGAAGTCCAAACCCTAAAGGAGGAAAAAGAGCATGATAGCCTTGGATTTTTGGCTGAGGCTTCTAAATAGTTTTCCAAGACCCCTTGAAGGAGGTCTCCACCAATATTGAGCAAATTTGGAAAACTTTTTGTTTTTTTGTGATTTTAAAGGCTCATTAGCGCATTGCCACTAGCGCTACGCTAATGCATGGAGCATCCTCAGGAGTTAAAATCACCATTTTTGGGTTTCTCATCACTCATACACTTTTCTCACCAAGTTTCACATGATTTGGAGCAGGTTTGACCCCTCAAAAGTTCAAAACACCCCTCTTTTTTCACCATTCTTCCACTATTTCAAACCTGGCACTGCGCTAATGGCAGTCTTGGGATTTTGACATTTTGACTAGGCTATAGGAGCTGGATCAATAAAATACAAGAATTTTTGGAAGGTAGTCTCATCAGGCTATCCAACGAGCCATCACGGAGCCAAAGCCGACGTCAGGAAGGGGTCCAAAACTTGGTTTCAAAAGAGCCTATTTTCTGCTAAAAGTGCCGCTGTGCAAATGGACTGTTTAATGTGTTTTTGGCCAAAAGTCAAAAAAATACACTCATTTATTGTAAAATCATATTTTAGTGTTTTTTAAGGAAAATCACTCTAGAATTTGGTGCAAGAAGTTATTTTAGCATTTATTTCATGAGATATTTTGTGCCTTGGGCCTTGCATGGTCTCTTAGGCATAAATGAAATTTATGAGTGATTTTGACATTTTCCAACCCTATCTAGGGTTTTTCCCTCATTTGATGTGTTAAATAGAGCATGAGGGCTTCATTGTAAATGTTGGCATTTGATGAGTTTTGAGAGCAATACATGGTTTTTATGAGCTTGGAGAAGAAATTGGTGTTGTGGAGTTTATGAATGGCTTGCGTGGATTGATGATGGAGAAGCTTGTTTGCAGGATCCCTTAGCTTGGTTAATGCTGACATATTCTTAATTTGTTCATGTTTTCTTGTTATAATTATGTTTCATCCTTATTTTTTTGCAGTATAACAGAAGAGTATAGGTTGAGAAATTCTCTTTGAAGCACCTTAGTCCTCCCGCCTTCTATTGCCTTGATGTTTTTCTCTGTTGGGTTAGCTTAAGGAATTCTTAACTCCTCCTTAGGCCCACCTAAAATTGTTTGTTTCATTAATAAATTAGTGTGCTAGTTTACAAATATGTTTCATAGTAAGCCCTGCTTATTTGATGCTATCCAAACTATATCTTGAAACCTCTCTTTGAAGTAATGCTTGCTAGGTTGAGTCAAAGAGGTCTTGTTTTGATCTTTCCCTTTGCCCATGCCTATCAGTTTGCCTCAAATTTATTTATAGCTTGATCAAAAATGTTTAGGAGTTCCCTCTCTGATTGATTAAAGTTATTTTTTTATCTTAAATGTTTTCAAACCTTGAAGGTGAAATCACTAAAGTTAGATAAGTTTTCTTGCTTTCTCTGTTTCACTGAATTGTGCATCTTGAATGTTTATTTGTTTAAGTATTTTCATTGAGTTTATGGTTTTCCCTATTTCATGATTATTATCTTCTGCTTATCAGTGTTTAATACCTCCTTGTTACAGGTATTTGACAAAGGATTCTTGATTTCCCTTTGCCCTACCTTATTCACCAACTTGATGTCCATCCCACTTCACTCATAACCTTAAGGATACATTAACCTTGCTAGATTGACCTTGTAATGCACTTTGATTCATTATTGAGACATCCATGACTTTCATTCACTTCATAGCCCAATGATTTAAAGACCTCTCATTCAACCTATTCTACTTTTTCATCTTACCCAACCAAAACAATCAACAAATCGTACACTTAACAACTAGCCTAAAATCAACCATCTAAATCAAACAAGAACACAATAGATCCTAGTCCAAGAAGGTTAGGTCCTAGGACTCCAAAGACTGGTTTCATGTTACCCTGTCATTTGGTTTTTCCAATCTACCAAAACGGGACACTAACATGTTCATGTATGGGCGTACTATTCCCTTTGATAGTAGTAACCACGAGTTCGTCTTCCGAGCGAGAATGACTGTGACCAATCCCACTTAATCATCACAAACCATGGCATCTAATGAGAGAGAATTCGATGAAGTACTGGAGGTCACCCCTGAAGTCGAAGAAGTCGTGTGCACACCAACCAAGGGGAAGCAGGTGGAGAAAAAGAAGAGTAAAGGGAAAGGCTAGGAGCAAGGGCAAGGGAGGGCTACGAAATGGGCTGGGTGAGCCACACACCTCCCCCCGGAATGTGCAATCTCCCCAAACGGTACCTAAGGCATGCTCGCCTAACCCAACAAAGTGACCTCTATCTGTTGAGGAAGAAGCTTGGCTTGCTGCCCCAATCACTTGGATACCTGCATATTTTCGGCCCTGAAGCCCCTCGGTGCGCACGCCCAAGAATCTCAAGGGTTTGTGCTCCTATCTGCAAATACCAATAATTCTAAGTGAGGTCCCCATCATTGGAGAATCATACGAGAATCTCTCCTTAATTAAGTTTGACGATCACGACCTTGCCAACCTGGAGGCCTTCCCAGAATTGGCACCTGAGTTTTACCTCAAAAGAGTACTGGAGAACGATGTGCTAGGGGTTGTACCAATGTCGTGGGCATGCGGGTTAGAAGGATCTGGATTATGAAACTTGCTGCGGATACCCCACTTTGGACGTTACAATGTAACGGATCAAGTTGTGCGACAACTGCTAGCCTTGATCCATGACAGTAGATTGTGGATCCAGGACCACATTCCCATCGATGCCGCCCTAATTCACCGCATTACTAGTCTCCCAATGGAGGGGATGAATACCATGGAGCACGTCGAGAAGAAGTATGAGCAACATATCATCAACAAGGTATGAGAAGACTACCATGTCGAGCGAAACACCAAAGGGTTCATAATCAACACCATTAACAACCCTGGAGTGCGCATGGGTACCCTGTTGCTGGCTTGTAAAATGATAGACAAGTGCTAGGCCATGTGTGTCCTCGCCTCTGTGATTCGGATTTCTGGCCGCTACGAAAAGGCGGTCTACTTTAACTGGTCGCAATTCCTCTGCAATAAGTTTCTGGAAAATGTGTGTGAGGCCGAGGATCACGGGAAGGCATTATGCTACTCTTGGATATTGCTCCTAATAGCATTGGTTGCATGGGAAGCCCCTGAAGGATCGGTCCTCCCTGAGCTTGAACAAGACATGTCTGAAGGGGCGCGATACGCAAACTTATGGGATTCGAAGGATGAGTAGCGTATTAAGGAAAACAAAGTATTTTGGGTATTATTTCAGAGTGCGCTTGTAGCAACAATTCACTCCCGGCCACGTTTGTCGCTGACAATCTACGAAAAATATAAGAGCATCGCAGAATTCCAGGTTACAATGCACAATGTGTAGATTCAGGGCCGTAAGGGTCTAGCTGGGATGTCGCTGCCTTACATGGTCGCTGACAAGGAAATCAATCGAATCATCACCACTTGGCCACCGCACTGGAGATTGGGATTCAAATCGGCCACGGACGACACCGTTGGTACAAGCATAGTCTCAAAGACCCCCACCCCACCTAATACCACCAATAATTTAGAAGGCCGTGGCCTAGAAGGCTCCACTAGGATGAAGGTTCCCCTAGACGCAACACAAGGCGGGGAGTAGGAATCAGAGCAGGACATGGAAACCGAGGGTCTGGATACACAGGGTACTAGTTCCCTGTGTGGCATGAAATGGATAGCCAAACCTCTCAAAGGCCAGTGAATGAAACGGCAAGCTACAAGGCTCGATAGGGAGACTAAGGTTACCTTAACCAAGGAAGATTTGGAGCAAATCGCAGATGTGGTCAACCTCACTTCAGAAGATAGATGGCTTGCCTTGGAAGAGCAGTAGAAGGCCATAGTCACCGCATTACAGTCTGAGCTCCAAGCTCTTTAGCTCAAGGTCGATACTCTGGAGACGAGCGTGGTTCAAGCGAGGTTTCTTCGAGAAACCTACACTGAGCTGACCTTCATGACCGAGAGCCATCTCTACCCCCTTCTAGGCGCATCAATCACTATGAGTATGCCTACCTTATGTGCGCAAATCTAGGCCTATGCAGAAGTACATCTGGACTTGGCCTGGCTTCCGCACGAGCTACTACAAGTTCTCCACATGTCCCTCTTTGATAAAATCCAGCACAGTGGCTGTCGAGTACAAAAAAATCTAAGTATAGCCGAGCAGAAAATTTTCGAAAAGACCACCAAAGCGTCCCAAGCAGAGGCCATGTGCATCCTTGCTGCCGCACAGTAGACTGAGTTGGAATGTCTCATCAATAGAATCTGAGCAGATGTGACTGAAGACATTCTGGCCTCTGCCACCCCCTAGGTTAATATTGAGGGACTTGTCGCAACCTTGAAAGCTTCTCGAACAGAGATCCAGAATGTCAAGACCAAGATGGAGCAGCAGATTGCTGCGTTGCAAGCTAAGTTGTAGCCAGAAACTCCTCCTGAGGTATGTGCCCAAAGAGCTACACTGGTCACAGAAGCTACGAACACCATTATAGCTCAGATTTCTCAGGGCCTCAAATTTATTAAGATAGCTATGCGCTGGTCTAAGGTGCAACACGATCCTCTTCTATGCAAATTTGCCCAAGAACTATGCCAGAAGGAAGAAGAATTTGAGCAAATGGAGGTGCAATGGCCACTCTGATCCCAACTCAAAGCCTGGCATGTCTACGAGCCAGCCATGCGATCAGAGATGACCTGGAAGGGCTTCACCACAAGAAGAAGGTTCTGAGTGACCACCTCAAGCCATGGGCCAATTAAGCCCTCAAGATATCTCAGGGCTTGGATGTTGCAGTGAAACAGCTGAATCAGACCTTGGAGAGTGTCACTACGGCCACTGAAGGCCAAAATTCATAGAAGTTGGTGGGCGTTGCGCAGAATTCTGCCACGTAGAGCGAAGGAGTGTTGCCCCCTTTAGTTAATGCCATTAAGTAGCTCTAGGCTAAGATATAAACCTCACAGCCGCTGTGACTCGAGACGAGTCACAAGATTGTGTTGGGGGCCTATTGGAACGGGGTCCCCTAGCTGCATTTTTTATAGATATTTTAGCTGCGTTTTTTATATATTTTGTAGTAATTATTCTAGCATAGGGGCTTTGGGGTAGGTCAAAGCCCCCAATGTATTGTAACAGGTCAAAGGGTAGACCTAGATTCTGCAAACCACTGTTTGCGGACCACAAGATAGTGCAGGATATGATGATATAAATAGATGGATAGTTTGGGTCTAAGGGTAAGCAAGTAAGTAAGATTGATGCTACGTATGAATTGTCGAGATCTGTTTTGGGTAGTTTTGGGTAAGGAATCCTGCTGGCTATGTGCGTGGAGATCCTCAGTCCTGTTGTGTGTGGACCCCACTAGCTGTGTGCATGAGCTGTGACTTGGGTTTGTAACTTGGTTTTGGATGTTAATAAACACATAATCTTTTTAAGTATCTCTATTTTCTCCGAACTGGTTGTGTTTACTGCTGAGTACCTCTGCATTACTTGAATAAGCTGTGATATATGAATTAGCTGTGACTATGTTACCTTGTTATGGTAATTTCTGATGCGCACGTGGATGCGAAGGTGTTGATAAGATATGCTTAATAATAGAAGTTTTTTTTATGTTTACATGTTGTTTATACTGTTAAGGGCTTGATAATAATCGTGTTTCTGTGCGAACCTGATATAACTCAACAAGATCTGCCTTAATTACCCTCTTTCTCCTAGGGTGCATAAACCTGGTTCCAGCACCCACCCATGCTACTTTGGGTGAGACCTTGGCCTGCAAAAGTAGGTCATTTCCAAAAGGGCCATTAGTATAGGGGTTTGTTGGCAAACCTTAAATCCGAACTTGGGTCAGGACCCCTCAAGCCAACAACAGGAAATCTCCCTGAATGTTGTGTTTGGTGTATGACAATTTACAAGGCAGCCGACTCGATTCACTATGGATGGATAGTAACCTAAAGTTGTCCTCCCAAATATACCCAAAGTTATGTGGAGGCCGATGTCCATATTAGCGCTATCTAATGTGAAACCGCATAATGAGAGCACCCATTTATACTTTTCGTACTATAACACCACCCGATATACCCGAAGGTACATGGAAGAGCTACAATATACTTACGTATGTGTAGTGAGGTATCACACTCAGAATGTATCATAGACAATTAAGGACAACTGCTATGTTTTATGACGCCGGAACACGTCTCTAGCCTAGACCTTCTAAATGTTATCGTTATGGTTCCAATGCTTTTTTAGGTAAATTGATATAAATTTTAAGTTGATATTGTTTATGAATTTTCCTTTCAAGGTTTACCAGGATGATGTGATGGAAATTCCTAAAACGTAAGCTAAAATGATAAGAAAACTTTTCAATTTTAGCTTTTTCAATGAAAATATTAGCTACAAAGGGGAAATAGCAATGAGTTTTGAGAGCAAACAACAAAGAACACAAACTAATATGCAACTTTCCTAATATGTTCCTATGCAAAACACAATCAACTACATGAAAATGCAGGTTTTTATTTTCAGTCCCCTTAATGTGAATGCAAAAAGGAAACTATATGCGTCAAATTGACAAAAAAACATGCCTTCTTCTTTGAGAAATGATGAATTTAAAAACAATTTCTCTTTTAGGAAAAATGAAGAATGGAGCTACAATTTTTCGTACAGGAAATGAAGAATTTAGCGACAATTTCCTTTACAAAAACAAATGGATCTAATGCATAAATAAAAATACTTTGAATTTGATTTGTGAATGATAAAGAAAAACAATTAAAGAGACATTGAACAAACTTAATTTTCAAAAGTGGAAGAATCAGGAAAATTCACTGGTCTTTGTGAGGTATCACACAAGTGAAAACATAGCAAGAAAAAGGCTGAAAGTGATGGCAATGACGAATTCAAAGGGAATTTGGTTGGCTTAGGTGGCAACACCGTCTCTAAGGGGAGACAGTGTGTTGCAAAGCACCCCTAAGTGGGAGACGGTGCTATGAAAAGCACTATCTTGACCAACAGTGCGTTGGGCACAATAGAGATCAAAATTCAAGCTACTAAACACACTTCTAATGAAATTATTTGATTCAAAAGTCTAATAATTGACAGTAGATTCTACTGGGTGGATAAGTAGAGGTATAAACACTAGGAATGAAAAGAAAAAATCCCCAGCGGAGTCACCAATTTGTTATGAAAAATTATGTATTACGGATAAAACACATTCCCTAAATGTGGTGCTATGCATTTAGAATAATAGATAAAAGACTTTGCAAACACTTTCTCTAAGAATAAATAGACACACAAAATGATAGAGGAAATTACTTGTGATCCAAGCACTTCCTATTCTCCTTCTGTTGTGTTAGAGTCAGTCTGTTCATCCCTCCGTCAGAGATCATTTCTCTTGTTGCATTTCATTTTTAGGTGTCTCATTTAGTTCATTCATCTGCATTCCGTTAGGGGCATCATTTACCTGACGGATGGGTCTTGTCTCTCAATTTCCCTCATGTCATGTACCTGTTGGTCCGTGTCTGGTCATCAAAGCTCATCAAAGTCAATTTTACAGTCATTTACAGTCATGGATGGTCTTTTGGTCAGCAAAGAGTCATTTCAGTCATTAGGTCTAGGGTTTGGTTTTCAAAAATGTCAAATAACACCAGCAGGCACATGAGGATGTTTATAATAAGTTTTCATTGCAAAATTTCATCGTCAGATTGCTTGATCATGACTTTTCCTCAAAACAATGTTTTGAAGAAAATCGTCATTTTGTACTTTGTAATAAATGCTATGTATATTTTCAAATTGTTTTTAGTTGTTAGATTCTTCCGGTGCAGCACTGTTCACCCTTTGCCAAGACATGCCACCATCCCTGCAAAAAATTGCCAAAATATTCATAATTCAAAGCTCAAAAAGTCAGTGGAAACAAGCAGAACAGAGTTGTATTAAAAGTGAAAAAGTGCCAAAACAAAACATTACAAAAATGGGTTTTTGTAAAACAAAAATCAAACTCCATGGCTTTATAAGATATTTTCATTGTTTTTACAATCCATTTTCATTCAAGAAGACAACAGAGAAATAGAATTCAATTGTGGAGAGGCGAAGTCATTTGTTAAGGCTGGATTGTGTGTGAAGAACAGTGCACGACGCGTTGGGAGAAGGCGCGGCGCACATAGGCCGCGCGACGCATAGAGCCGAAGTTCACTGTGTAATTTTCAATAGGTGAGACGCACCCACACGACGCGGCACACTGGGTTTGCGCACGGCGCACAGAGCCCCCAAGCCCAAAATTTCATCACTGCTTCTCAATCCTTCAAAATGATTCAACTCTTTTGATCCAAGTAAGTTGTGTGCCCTTGCCATTTGATTTTAACTCGTGTTGGGTGCTATTTGGAAGGAAGAATTCAAGAGTTTAATTGGTGAAAATATAACCCTATATTCATATCAAAATCTTCTCCTAGGGTTTGAAATTGGGTGTCAAAACTTGTCTTTAGTGCCAAAACACTCTAATTCCATTTTCACTTGTGTTTCCCACCACTGTTACACTATTGTCAGTATCCTTCCCCTATTCCCTTTTATCCTAAGCTACTCATATCAATCCATTCCCATTTCACTATCCCAAATCCTCTTATTCCCTATACTTATCCCTTTCTCCACATCATTTATAAATCCCAAAATCCCGAAATCCCCCAAACAGTGACTTTCTTCACACTTAAATTTCACTTGACAGTCCTTTTTCCCACTGTAATATTTCCTCACAGTCCCTCATTTCATACTTGGCACATTTGGCATTAAAACATACACCTAAATCTTATTTTCACCATACATATATCAGCCTATACTTGTTATACACATTGCACCACCATGACAGATACAAATTCATCATATGAGGAAGAGTATGAGCAAGACAGTGACTCAACCACAGAGCTTAATGTACTGAGAAGGCTGCATAAAAGTGGCAAGCACTTCAGAGAAGAGCCCACTTCCTTGACTCAATTGCAGGCCTGCCCGCTAGCAATGGCATGCTTTCAGCAACACTCATGCTTCCAGTATTGTGAGATGATTTCTTAGATTCAGCATCATCAGGAGTTAGCTCGCTTATTTTTTCTACATTTGCATGATGGTCATGTAAACTGTTAGCCACCTGTAAAATTTGATTATACCAAAGGTGGCTAAATATTTTTTGAGCCTTCAAGGAAAAATTTTTCCCTATCAAAAACTGATGGCTCTTGAAGACTCTTGAAGGCCTCATGCCTCTGTCCAGATCCCCCACTGCTGTTTACATCTCAAAAACCTTTGAAATCCTACAAAAAAAATCCAAAGTCAAATACTGCTGCAGACCCCTTTTTTCCCTTCCTTTTCTTCCAAACTAACCTCCTCTTCTGTCCCTCCATTCCCCATGAAATTCCCTAATTTCCATTTTTCTGCTATTTTCCCTCACCAAAATCCATTTCATAAGGTCTAAGACCCCTTCTTAGCCTTATCGAGACCTTCATTTCCTTTGAAAAAACATTAAAAAAACCATAAAAAATGCATATTTTCTATGCATCGGACTTAAGCCCCCTCGGGCTAAGTCTCTAACCCTTTTTCGTCCATGCGCCCGAGCGCTAGAAATAGCTGCTGAACCAGTCGGGCGCTTATGCGTTTCAAATAAAATTTCTCTGCCAAAATGCAAAAAACCTTTGTATTTTGAAATTTTCAGGTTTTAATTCATTTCCAAAAGATTTCCGCCCATATAAACTGTGGAGCAATCTCCACCGTCGATCTGCTCCACAAATCAGACGGTGCGGAGCGCGCCTTCCTATGGACCCCTCCCAACCATGCGCTGTTTCTCCAAAACCGTGTGGTTTCCATCGCATTGCCTTTGGGCGGAGGGTGGTTTTTCCCCGATGGCCAGCGATTCCATACAACGGTTGACGCATGTCCCTTGTATGATTTGAAAACCGCCGTGCAACCGTCGTCCATCGCATGTTATAGTTCGGACCAGGATGCCCAGCGAAATTGATCTCCACCGTCCGATCTGGGCCCACTCATCCAACGGTTGTCGATCGCCGAAGATGTCCGACGGATAACCAAAGTGCCCACGTGATAAACAAGCCATTGTACAACGGAAAATAAATTTCCACCGTCGATCTGATCTGCAGATCGACGGCCCATATTTCATCGCCCGATTCGGTTGCCTAGTCAACGTTTCCTCGCCGCTGACTTTCCATCGCCCGATCCCGACCGTCGATCTCTATGCGATCGACGACTCAGATTCATCCTTCTCCTCTGACTGCCCTTTTCAATCTCGACCGTCGATCTCTGCAGATTGACAGCTCAGATTTAATCTTTCTTCCGCCCATTCTATGATCTCCCAGATTAATCCCGACCGTTGGATGATGCCATCCAACGGCCATGCTTCCTCCATGCCTTCAAATGCAGTTAAACCTATAAAAGTAGGATTTTTTAATAAAGTTTTTGTATTGTGCAGGGTTTTAAATCATTTTTCATGGTTTTCAAAGAAGATTCAGAGAAGGATGGTGACGACCCTCCCGTCTTCGATTCATCCGTGGAAATCATCCGCAGGGTTGAAATGCATGTTTCATCGATGTTTTCTCAGGCATTGATGCCTTATAAACCCTGCGCAGCCCAACACGACAGCAAGAAAACCATGAAACAGGCACAGTCAAATATTATCAGTGTCGAAGACCAGGATGAACCAGAACAGAGAATTAATGGACAGATTAGCGGGGATTATGACTAAGACAGTTATCAAAAGCCTAATCCCCAATACAAAACACAGTTTAAAGGAAAACCTAAAGTGTTTTATCAGGAAAACCCTCCACCGCCACAAATGGAGGCAAATTGATTCCTCCCAGTGACTAAAGCGCCACTTGTGCCTCAAAGTATTCAATCAGGAGCCGAATTTATTGATCAGGATCAGATATTTTGCCTCAAAGCAGCTGAAGAGTTATTTCTGCCAGGAACTTCAATGCAAACAATATCTGCAGAATTACTTCGATGCCACATAGTGCCTCAAAGGTAAAAAAAACTCCTACTAAGCTTGAAATCATTATGTAAATCATTTAATACAGAGGATATGTATGTAAGTCTCCTCATTTGAGCCCCTCGAGGGCCAACGAGCCATTTAATTCTGTATTAATTGTAATTGAGATCTTTTATCAAATCTCACCTCCTCATCCTTCTATATATACTACAGCAGAAAATGAGTGAGTGTTGGTTGTTGTTGATTACAAGTTGTAACACTGAAACTCTCTAAAATAAATATACAAATCTGTTGAAGTTGAAGAACAAATTGAAGTCTTGGATGTCTTGATAATGTTGTTGCATACTTGTTCCTGAGAAGGCTCTATCGTTGGATCCATGAGCTTGGCTATTGGTGAAGTATTCTGAATTGTTCTATGTTTTTTCCCCTATTTTCATTATGTTCCATAATTTCTTACTACAGTAGGTTGAAATTTTTAGACTAAGAAATGACTCCTGCAAGCACCTTAGATCTGTTCATCCTTCACTGTTTTATGTTTTCTTCTGCTGAAGTATTTTAGAGTCTTTAATCTCTCTCTTTAGTCTTCATGCTTGTTTATTTCCTTAATAGCTCAAATAGTTGGTTTCAGCATGATTTATGGTTCTCCCTGCTTGTCTGCTATCACTTGCAAGCTGTTATTAAAGTCTCCCTTTGAAGTATCATTGTTTTGAGTTAATCAAAGAGGTCGGTTTTGATCTTGTCCTTTGCCATTGCTTGAACAGTTTTTTTGAAGGTATTTATAGTTGTAAGCGTAGATGTTATTTAGGTGTTCCCTCTTCTATGAATACAATTATCAGTGAATCTTTTATGTTTTATAATTCCTTTAAAATAAAATATTTGAGGAAATAGGGTGTTCCCCGAATCTTAGATTTCATTTTAAAAGTTGTCTTGAAGTCATTATTTGCTTAAAGAATGTTTGTAGAATTTATGGTTAGCCCTTTCTATCAAATATCTCTTTATTGTTAAGTTATGTTTTCAAGTTCCCTTTGCTGAGAATTAAAATTCTCTTTCCAAATCATTAATGTTCACTTCATTCCAAAAGAAAAAGGATCCTGTGGCCAAGTTAGATTTTCCCTTTGATATCCCATATCCCTTGAAGAGTTGTCATGACCTTATTTTGACTCCATTGCCCAATGAACCAGATAATTCCTCTTTCTGTCTATCTTTCCTAGACCTTTCATGTTCTGTTGTATCAACTCAATCCAACCAAACAAACATCTGCACTTAATAACTAGTCTAAAATCCATACTCAAAGCACACAAGATAAACCTTTGCAAACAAATATTTGAGAGATCCCTCTCTGAGAATAGGAGGACTAGATCCCGGAACTCTAAAGATTGGTTCTGATGTTGCCTTGTCTTTTGATTTGCCAAACTGTCAAAACACGGGAGACCAACATAATGGCGATCATGCTGGGAATTCTGAGTCAGTAACAATCTAAGTACCCCTTAGGACTTCAGAAATCCCTTATTTTGAAGAATATCCAGTGATTATTATCCACCTCATCGCCACCAACATAATGGCGATCACAGTGGGACTTCTGAGTCAATAACAATCTAAGTACCCCTTAGGACTTCAAAAATCCCTTATTTTCAAGAATATCCAGTGATTATTAGCCACCTCATCGCCACCAACATAATGGCGATCACGGTGGGGCCTACTGAGAATACAGTGGTTTGAAAACCCTTCTTCAAACTTTTTAGGCCCGGTATAAAATAAGTAACCTTCTTCAAGCACTACCTAAAATGGTAATCATGATAGGACTTAATTGAATCAGTGACAAACTAAGTAACCCTTAGGATTCTCTATAGCCTTACCAAACCTTGAAGGAACCAGTTACCAAGCCATAAGAGCAACTCTGTTTGTTTGAACACCTTAGCTAAGTGAAAAATCAGACGTAGAACACTCTCTTAACCTATAAGCCCAAAATAACTCAGAAAAACCCAAAAACACTTCAATTTTGGCTTCATAATAAACATTGGTAGTGGACCATAAAACCTTTTTACCTCCTTAGGAGCTAAAAACTTCCACTTTGTAGTAAGACACTCATTCTTATATGTCACTTACCTTTTGTTGTGTTTTACCTTATACTCTTAGACAGATTCTGGGAAGGGCCAGGTAGCCTCCGGATCTCATCCTCTTTTTGAGGTGAAATATCTGGTGAATGCTCTCCCAGTCAATATTTGGTTAGAGTTTGTTGTGTTTCAGAATATCCTTGCAAAAGGATATTTCACAAACACTGTGGTGGACAATGTACCCCTTAGAAAACATTCTAAACTTCCCACCTGGCGACTCCAAAATCCTGAACAGACCTTAAGACTCCGCTGGGAAGAACCCTTATCATTATAATATCATTCAAATCCAGTTAGAGGACTGTTAGATTAAAATTTGTGTAAACATATCAGTTAACCTCTCAAATATTGTCATACTTGGTTGAAATTTTCTTGTTATTTGGGTCTAAAAACAAAACATAGTGGCTCCTAGAAAGATCCATACTAGAAATCATCCTGACCCTGATCCACCTAAGATAGTTCATGACCCAGAAAGAATCCTTTGGAAGTCTCCTAAGATAGAATCTTCAAATATTTTCAGATCACCTCCAAGAGCTAATTCAGCCCCTGAAAATCTTTTAGCTCTACAACAATCACAAGCTGACTTAGTCAATCCCTTTAGGACTAGGTCATTTGGTGATTTAGATCAACTAGATTCTGAGTCTTCACTTTCATCTCATAAGACAAGTGAACATCCTGGTAGTGGAGAAACAACACCTCCTAATTTACACTTCCTTCATAACGTAGGTGTCTCTCACCCAAGATCAGCTCAGCAATCCACTGTCGTTCCATCCACTTCTGTCCACCCTTCACCCACTGTTCAAGCCACTCCTTTTCTACTCTTTCTCCCTCTTGCTAACCCACCTCTTGTTAATCCACCCCTACCACATATCATGGCAACATGGTATGCTCCCTTAGTCCTTCCTGTACCACTAGTCAATCTTCCACAGGACTATCAGTCCAAAATTCCATTATATGATGCTAGCAATGCTGTAACTGCATCACAACATGTGGATAGGATGGATGACTACTTTGACAGAAATGAGATCGATGATGATTCTGTCAAGCTTAGGGGGAGAAGTAAGAAAATGGTTTAAAGGTTTAGCCCCCCGTAGTGTTAATGATCTCCAAGCCTTCCATCAAACGTTCCTAAACAAATGGGAAGTAAAGAAGAATCATCTCCAAGTCCTTGTTGATTACAACAACCTCCGTAGGAACCTGAGGGAAAGTGTACAAGCCTATTGTACTAGATTTAACAGTGTATATAATGCACTTTCCCCAGAACTAAAACCTCCACAAGGCTCAGCTTTAAACAAGTTTCCTGAAGGTTTTGACTCTAACATGACTTATTCACTAAGAGAAAGAGATTTTGCAACTCTCGAAGATATGCAAAGAGGTGCTCTTTCTGTGGAAGTCAACCTAATAGAAAAAAGAGCGAGAATGAAAATTGAAAAGAGAGTATCTTTCAGAGAGGAATCCCCTCCTTCTACTTCAAGCTCAAAAATTGAGAGGATGATGGAATAAATGATGAAAGAGATGAGCATAATTAAGAAAGCACAAGCAAATAAAAACTAGAATGCACTTCAAAACAATAAAAACAAAAATAGAAATCAGAATTATAGAAGAGATAACAATCAAGATAAGAAAAAAGAAAGTGACCAACAAATTAGACCTCCCTTTCAACAGAACTATGTAGATCAATATGAGGAAGACATGGAGTTGGAAAGGTTGGAAGAATCACATGTAAACTTGATTGGATCAGACAGTGGGGATGATGTTTTCCTCACTGAGGAAGAACAAGGTTTCTTCTCTAATGATCAAAATACAAACACCTATGAAGATTCTGATGACTATAGATTGGGTTTTGAAAATGCAATCATGGAGGTACACAAACAGTATGATCTTAGGAGCAAGGGAAGTATATAGAATTCAAAAGATAAGAATACTAGCACTGTTGTCAAGAAAAACACGGAAAACCAGCCCAAAAAGACAACAGAAAAAACCAACATTTCGGCTAAAAAACCAGATTTAAACAAAGACAAGGGAATCCAGCCAAATGTTGAACAAAGTACCCCTAGCACTTCAACTAGTGGTCCTAATAAAACTATTCCTATCACTAGTCCAAACAAGGTTCAGCAAATCAAGGCTGCTGAAAAAAATTCAATTGAAAAAACAGATGTAAATATTAACAAGTCAATTATTCCTTTCAGCCTTGAGGGAGAGATTGCTAAGATAAAAATTACCATCCCCCTGGCTGAACTAGTAACCCAAGAAGTGTACAAAAACCAATTTTTGAAAGCTTTAAAATTAGGAAGTGATACTGACACCTTAAACTTGACAGATGACAAACCTGAGCTGTTGTTTGGCCCGAAGGTTGAAGGAAAATATCAAGAAGGACCAATCCCTCCATTCTATGTTAGTTTGAACATACACGATAAAATTCTACACAATGCCATGTTAGATTCTAGAGCTTCACACAATCTAATGCCCAAAGTAGTAATGAAAAGCCTAGGCTTGGAAATTACTAAACCATACAAGGATTTGTATTATTTTGACTCAAGCAGAGTCAAATGTTTGGGTTTAATCAAATATTTATGTGTTAACCTAGCTCATATCCCTGCCAAGAATCTAGTGATGGATATAGTTGTAGCTGACATTCCCCCTAAGTATGGCATGCTCTTATCAAGATCATGGGGAGCCAAACTTCAGGGCAGCCTTCAAATGGACATGTCTTATTCCACCATCCCTGTTTTCAACCAAAACATAAGACTATACAGATAATCCCACATGAAGTACATGGTGAGTAACATGGACAAACCAAACAACTCTCCAGTCTATTCTATTCAATCAAGTTTAGATTCCTTTATCTTGTGTAATGAAGATGAAATTACTCAACAAGGTAAAGAAAACATGGACCCAATCAGTTCACCAGAACAATCTAATCTTACCTCGAATCAACTTCAAAACATTGACAATCAACAGCAACAAGAAAATGAAAATGAGTCAAATATACTTTGGAAAATAAATTTCGATGGATCCTGTAATAAAACCAGTGCAGGGGCAGGTGTTTGGATTCAAAACACAAATCAAAGTTTTTCATACAAGTTAGACTTCCCATGCACTAACAATATTGCTGAGTATGAAGCACTTCTCCTAGGCTTACAACTGCTTGAAGAATTAGAAGCCCAAAAGATATCTATCTTAGGGGATTCTAAACTTATCATCAAACAAATCAAAGGAGAATACTCAACCAAGAATCCAAGGCTTAGGGAATATCAAAATGCTGCCCTTGATCTACTAAAAAATTTCGAAAAATATGAACTCATTTTCATCCCTAGAGCACTGAATCATCTAGCAAATGAACTCGCCTTCAATGCCAGCAAGTGCTAAGTACCTGAGATAAATGAAAAACTCAGTATAAAGGTGAAACATAGACCTGATGTGCCTGATAATGAAGATCACTGGCAGGTGTTTGAATCTGACAAACATATAGATGATTTCTTAAAATCAGAAAATGATTTCAGCGTACCAACACCAGAAACTAGCCATAAAGAAAATTGTTTGTATATTGAACAAATCCCAGAGGCTGAAATAACATATCCTGCTAATATAAATCATTGTGAGAATCCTTTTGAAGTAGAGATAATGAACAATGAAGACCAAGAAGACTTGGAAGTCTTACAATGCAAAAATGATAAAATCCCAAGAGGTCTCACACCTTTAGAACACCTGTTTGATCTCAACGATGTAGCCAAAGAACCAAGAATGGAGCCTGTGGAAACAAATGTAGAAGAGCATAACATAGGTAGTCTAGCAGAACCCAAGATGATCAAGCTATCCAGCACCCTCCCAGCTCACATAAAATTGCAATACATAGAGCTTTTCAAAGAATTTAAAGATGTGTTTGCTTGGGAATACAAAGACTTAAAATCATATGATGCCAACATCATCCAGCATAAAATCCCCTTGAAGGAAAATAAAAATCATTTTAAGCAAAAAATAAGAAGAATAAATCCCCTTTTATTACCTTTAGTTAAGGAAGAAATCGAGAAAATGTATAATGCTGGGATCATAGTACCCATTAGATTTTCAGAATGGGTATCAAACTTAGTTTCTGTTAGAAAGAAAACAGGGGAAATCAGGCTCTATATTGACTTCAGAAATTTAAACAGAGCCTCTTTAGAGGACAAATACCCCTTACCCAAGATGGACCATATACTTCAAAGGGTAGTTGGGTCAAGAAGAATATCCCTATTAGATGGGTTCTCGGGTTACAATCAGGTGTTAGTGTTCCCAAGTGATCAAATCAAAACTGCTTTTACCACACCTTGGGGCACCTTTATGTATGTCAAAATTCCTTTCGGATTAATGAACGCAGGGGCCACCTTCCAAAGGGCCATGGACATAGCCTTCTCTAAAGATATTGGCTATTTTATAATTATTTACCTTGATGACATAACTGTTTTCTCAAAAACTGATGAAGAGCATTTGATTCACCTAAGAAAGGTTTTTGAGAAATGTAGGAAATTTGGCTTATCACTGAATCCCAAGAAGACTCTCTTTGGTCTCCAAGAAGGGAAACTTCTTGGTCATATAATTTCAGAAGAGGGATTCAAAATAGACCCTACAAGGATAGATGGCATATTGCAAATTAGCCATCCTAGAAGCCTCAAAGAATTGCAATCTTTCATTGGAAAGATTAATTTTTTGAGAAGGTTTATTCCCAACCTTGCTGAGTTATTAAAAAACATTACAAACATGCTTAAGAAAAACGTGGGTGTAAAATGGTCTTTACCAGCTAAACAATCATTCGAACTGGTCAAACAAGCTCTTACCCAAACACCAGTCCTGATTAGTCCTGATTTTACCAAAGACTTTTACATTTTTTATTTTGCATCTAAGCATACAATAGCTGCAATTTTGCTTCAAAAGAATGATCTGGGACAAGAACAACCAATATCTTTCTTTAGTAGGGCCTTAAGAGACGCTCCTCTCAAATATAGTATCATGGAGAAGCAAACCTTAGCATTAGTGAAATCATTAAAGGACTTTAGGGTCTACATCTTACACTCTCACATAATTGCTTTTGTTCCACATACTGTTGTCAAGGATATCCTAAGTCAAGACCCTGATGGTAAAAGGGGAAAATGGATTGGAACTATTCTTGAATATGACTTAGAAATTAGGCCCACCAAACTAGTTAAGGGGCAAAGATTAGTGAAACTTATGGCTGAATCTAACTTCCAAGCATTAGACATGAATATGGTAGATGTGTTGGAAGAAGCAGAAGAAGCTAATGCTCCTTTTATTAAAGAAACATTTCTAAATTCCCCTTGGTATGCTGACATTGTTTATGTGCTTTTATATTTAAACGCCCCTCCTTCTTTTTCTAAAACTAAAGCTAGATTTTTGAAACAGAAATCTCTGATTTTTTGCATTATTGATGGGGTGTTATATTGGAAAAATGTTGTTGGAATTTTTCTTAAATGTTTACTTGAAGATGATGCAGGAAAGATCATGCATGAGCTACATGATGGTGAATGTGGAGGACACCTCTACTGGAAGGCCACAACGAACAAAATTCTCAGATCAGATTACTATTGGCCTACCCTTTTCCCAGACACTCAGAAGCTGGTCATATCTTTCCATAAGTGTCAAATCTTTGATGGCAAGAGAAAACTCCTTCCCTTACCCTTACATCCTATCAGAGTTGAGGCACCTTTCCAACAATGGGGGCTGGACTTCATTGGGGAGATTCATCCATCCTCCTCAGCTCAACATAAGTGGATCCTCACAGCCACTGACTTCTTCACCAAATGGATAGAAGCTATACCTACCAGGAATGCTAATGACTCTGTCATTATCAAGTTTCTTGAAACCCACATCCTATCCAGATTTGGTTGTCCCAGAAAAATCATAACAGACAATGCTGCTGCTTTCAAATCTAAGAAGATGGTTGATTTCTGTCACAAATACCATATAACCTTGGGCCATTCCACGACTTACTATCCCCAAGGAAATGGATTAGTTGAATCCTCCAACAAGAGTCTCATCAATATCATCAAAAAGATGTTGGAAGAAAATCAAAAATCATGGCACAGTAAGTTGGTTCATGCCTTATGGGCTGATAGACTAACTACAAAGAAATCAATAAATATGTCCCCCTATCAGTTGGTTTATGGCATGGATGCAATTTTTCCTACCTCATTGGGAGTTCCAGTTATGAAGCTCCTTCAAGAAGTGCAGGTTGAAGAAAATGATATGCAGAGGAGGATCAACCAAACAATCCATTTACAGCAGACCAGAGAAGAAGTTTATGAAAGAACACAGTTAGTCCAAGAGAATATGAAGAAGCTATTTGATAAGAGGACTAAGGCAAATAATTTCCAGGTTGGAAGTGTTGTTCTTAAATGGGATTCAAGAAGAGAAGAGAAAGGGAAACATGGCAAGTTTGAGAACTTGTGGAAAGGGTCCTATATTATTCATGCTGAGAGGGGTCATAATACGTTTTTGTTGAAAGAATTGAATGGAGAAGACCTATATGGATGTCCTGTCAATGGCCGGATGCTCAAGCATTACTTCTACCAAGAATCTTAAGTTTCAAAGAATTTGTGTTTTACCATTGTAAATATCATAGTCTAACCATTGCATTCAAAAGTTAGAAAAAATAAAAAATACAAAAAACAATAGAAAGAAAGAAAAGAGGGCAGATTGTCAAAACAAGAAAGGTATAGCCCCATACCAAAAAGAGAAATAAATCTGAAAGTGTGCAAGCTCAAATGCCACTCCTCAAAACACACTTCTAATTAGTGAAACTTTTTAATCTTGACTAATTAGCTTTAAATTTTTCTGCTGATAGGATAGTGAATTCAATTTGCCAAACTGTTTAATCTTGGCTTATCAGTAAATAGTTTAGGTTAGAAATTGAAGGTTCAAACAAACTCAAAATCTGAACCAAAGTTTCCAAAAGGAGATGACTCAAATCTATGTTAAATTCTGAGTCAAAGAAATGTAAAGATCTGGTTCTAATCAGCTTAAAACCTGAACCAGAAGAAAAGAAAAGACAGATCAAAACAAGTTTAAAACAGAGCTGTAAAAGGAGAAGGCAGCACTTTGAGTTTTTGGATCTTAAGCCTTCTATTTTTAGATTTAAATTTTCTGCAAATAATAATCTATGTACAGCTTGTTTTTATGCCATAGATCACATCTAGTCAAACAGCTTAACCTTGACTTGACTGTTTTTTAAATTTATGTTATAGAATTTAGAGAATGAAAGTCTGTTGGACAGTTTAATCCCAATAGACAGTAGATTAGGTAGAGAAATATCTGAGCTCAACTGTTTAATCTAAGTTCAGGGATAAATAAGGAGTAGAATTAGATTTTTTTTATTCTTTCAAAAGAATAAAATGTTGTGAAAAGAGTTTGCCAATCCAAGTGCACTCTGATGAAGAAAAAATGTTAGATCAGTAGGATTGGGTAGGTAGAAAGTTGTATTGATGAAGTCCATTATTATTTCATAACTGATACTATTTTTCAGAGCAAAGCAAGATCATCCAGCAAAAGAAGAACAATCTAATGGATCAGGCACAAGTTAGCCTCCCAGAGAAATCAAGTCTGAATTCTTGATGCCTTCAAGAAGGCACCATCCCCAAGTGGAGCCGTTGTTAGCCACCTGTAAAATTTGATTATACCAAATGTGGCTAAATATTTTTTGAGCCTTCAAGGAAAAATTTTTCCCTATCAAAAACTGCTGCCTCTTGAAGACTCTTGAAGGCCTCATGCCTCTGTCCAGATCCCCCACTGCTGTTTACATCTCAAAAACCTCTGAAATCCTACAAAAAAAATCCAAAGTTAAATACTGCTGCAGACCCCTTTTTTCTCATCCTTTTCTTCCAAACTAACTTCCTCTTCTGTCCCTCCATTCCCCATGAAATTCCCTCATTTCCATTTTTCTGCTATTTTCCCTCATCAAAATCCATTTCATAAGGTCTAAGACCCCTTCTTAGCCTTATCGGGACCTTCATTTCCTTTGAAAAAACATTAAAAAAACCATAAAAAATACATATTTTCTATGCATCGGACTTAAGCCCCCTCGGGCTAAGTCTCTAACCCTTTTTCGTCCATGCGCCCGAGCGCGAGAACCAGCTGCTGAACCAGTCAGGCGCTTAAGTGTTTCAAATAAAATTTCTCTGACAAAACACAAAAAACCTTCGTATTTTGAAATTTTCGGGTTTTAATTCATTTCCAAAATATTTCCGCCCGTATAAACTATGGAGCAATCTCCACCGTCGATCTGCTCCATAGATCGGATGGTGCGGAGTGCGCCTTCCTGTGGACCCCTCCAAACCGTGCGTTGTTTCTCCAAAACCGCGTGGTTTCCATCGCACCGCCTTTGGGAGGAGGTTGGTTTTTGCCCGATGGCCAGCAATTCCATACAACGGTTGACACGTGTCCCTTGTATGATTTGAAAACCACCATGCAACCGTCATCCATCGCGCGTTATAGTTCGGACCAAGATGCCCAGTGAAAATGATCTCTACCGTCTGATCTGGGCCCACTCATCCAACGGTTATCGATCGCCGAAGATGTACGATGGATAACCAAAGTTCCCGCGTGATAAACAAGCCATCATACAACGGCAAATCAATTTCCACCGTCGATTTGATCTGCAGATCGACGGCCCATATTTCATCGCCTGATTCCATTGCCTAGTCAACGTTTCCCTGCCGCTGACTTTCCATCGCCCGATCCCGACCTTCGATCTCTGCGCGATCGACGGCTCAGATTAATCCTTCTCCTCTGACAGCTCTTTTCAATCTCGACCGTCGATCTCTGCAGATCGATGGCTTGGATTTAATCTTTCTTTCGCCCATTCTATGATCTCCCAGATTAATCCTGACCGTTGGATGATGCCATCCAATGGCCACGTTTCCTCTGTGCCTTCAAATGCAGTTAAACCTATAAAAGAAAGATTTTTTAATAAATTTTTCGTATTGTGCAGGGTTTTAAATAATTTTTTGTGGTTTTCAAAGAAGATTCAGAGAAGGAGGGTGACGACCCTCCTGTCTTCGATTCATCCGAGGAAATCATCCGCAGGGTTGAAATGCATGTTTCATCGATGTTTTCTCAGGCATTGATGCCTTATAAACCCTGCGCAGCCCGGCACGACAGCAAGAAAACCATGAAACAAGCATAGTCAAAGATTATTAGTGTCGAAGACCAGGATGAACCAGAACAGAGAATTAATGGATAGATTAACGGGGATTACGGCTAAGACAGTTATCAAAAGCCTAATCCCCAATCTAAAACATAGTTTAAAGGAAAACCTAAAGTGTTTTATCAGGAAAACCCTCCACCGCCACAAATGGAGGAAAATTGATTCCTCCCAGTGACTAAAGCACCACTTGTGCCTCAAAGTATTCAATTAGGAGCCGAATTTACTGATCAGGATCAGATATTTTGCCTCAAAGCAACCGAAGAGTTATTTCTGCCAGGAACTTCAATGCAAAAAATATCTGCAGAATTACTTCGATGCCACATAGTGCCTCAAAGGTCAACAAAACTCCTACTAAGATTGAAATAATTATGTAAATCATTTAATACAAAGGATATGTATGTAAGTCTCCTCATTTGAGCCCCTCGAGGGCCAATGAGCCATTTAATTTTGTATTAATTGTAATTGAGATCTTTTATCAGATCTCACCTCCTCATCCTTCTATATATACTACAACAGAAGATGAGTGAGTGTTGGTTGTTGTTGATTACAAGTTGTAACACTGAAACTCTTTGAAATAAATATACAAATCTGTTGAAGTTGAAGAACAAATTGAAGTCTTGGATGTCTTGATAATGTTGTTGCATACTTGTTCCTGAGAAGTCTCTATCGTTGGATCCATGAGCTTGGCTATTGGTGAAGTATTCTAAATTTTTCTATCTTTTTTCCCCTATTTTCATTATGTTCCATAATTTCTTACTACAATAGGTTGAAAGTTTTAGACTAAGAAATGACTCCTGGAAGCACCTTAGATCTGTTCATCCTTCACTGTTTTATGTTTTCTTCTGCTGAAGTATTTTAGAATCTTTAATCTCTCTCTTTAGTCTTCATGCTTGTTTATTTCCTTAATAGCTCAAATAGTTGGTTTCAACATGATTTATGGTTCTCCCTGCTTGTCTGCTATCACTTGAAAGCTGTTATTGAAGTCTCCCTTTGAAGTACCATTGTTTTAAGTTAATCAAAGAGGTCGGTTTTGATCTTGCCCTTTGCCATTGCTTGAACAGTTGTTTTGAAGGTATTTATAGTTGTAAGCATAGATGTTATTTAGGTGTTCCCTCTTCTATGACTGCAATTATCAGTGAATCTTTTATGTTTTCTAAATCCTTTAAAATAAAATCTTTGAGGAAATAGGGAGTTCCCCGAATCTTAGGTTTCATTTTAAAAGTTGTCTTAAAGTCATTATTTGCTTAAAGAATGTTTGTGGAATTTATGGTTAGCCCTGTCTAGCAAATATCTCTTTATTGTTAAGTTATTTTTTCAAGTTCCCTTTGTTGAGAATTAAACTTCTCTTTCCAAATCATTAATGTCCATCTCATTCCAAAACAAAGGATCCTGTGGCCAAGTTAGATTTTCCCTTTGATATCCCATATCCCTTGAAGAGTTTGTCATGACCTTATTTTGACTCCATTGCCCAATGAACCAGATATTTCCTCTTTTTGTCTATCTTTCCTAGACCTTTCATGTTCTGTTGTATCAACTCAATCCAACCAAACAAACATCTGCACTTAATAACTAGTCTAAAATCCATACTCAAAGCACACAAGATAAACCTTTGCAAACAAATATTTGAGAGATCCCTCTCTGAGAACAGGAGGACTAGATCCTGGAACTCTAAAGATTGGTTTTGATGTTGCCTTGTCTTTTGATTTGCCAAACTGTCAAAACATGGGAGACCAACATAAACCTTGCTGGAGTGAACTTCACCTTGACACCAGAAATCATTTCACAAGCTACTGGAATCCCAAATGTAGGCGAGGAGTGGAACAAGAGACAACAGCTAGACAAAGCATGTTATGAGCCTTACATCAGACCTGGCTATTTGAGGCAGCTTAGCAGGGTATTCCCATTCCAGCTTCTGAAAGAATATTATGCGCCATTAATGAAACTCATCATCAGATACTTCAGCTGCGAAGGCTGCTTCTCACGCCTATATGCATACCACATTCGGCTATTGATGCACTTCACCCGAGTGCGAATGATGAATATCCCATATTTCATGTGCCGCAACATTGAGAGGATGACAGTTCTTGTACAGAAGAAGACTCCAGAGCAGCAACATAACAACATTTATCATTACGCGCTCATCAAAATCATTGTCATACATCAGCTGGGATTGTAGGGCATTGCTTGGGAGGATTTCATTTCCCGTGACTTTTTCACAACTCCTCAGCCTCATCTCGAGATCGTTCATGAGCATGGTGAGCCTTCCCATCAGTTTGTGGTTCCCGAGATAGAGCCTATCAGTGTTCCAGTATGTGTTACCTATCAGAGAGGTACCATGGCCTTATTTGTAGCATCATGACGAGTACTATCTCCACCAGGGGTGGAAGGGGTCTCATTACCTTCAGCAGCAGCGCGAGTAATATCTCCACATGGGGTGGAAGGGGTCTCTCCTTCGACATCAGCATAGGTACAGGTTCAGGACAGAGGCAAGAGGCCTATGCACGATGAAGGCCCTTCAGGAGGCCAAGATACTGATTTTACACTCATTGATGTTGATTTGAGCTCTTCTAGCTCAAAGATGAGAGAGACCATGCAGGAACAGAAAGCTGAGATAGAAAAATTGAATGTGAAGTTGCAGAGAGCTCATTGGGTTATAAAATACTTGGAGCAGCGAAATAAACAATTGGAGGATCAGCAGACACTCATAGAGTTGCGGCAAATCCGTGAAGACCGGGAATTGGCTCGGAAGAGACAGGGTGACATGACACCATTTGAGCGGCAGATTTGGCTTGAGAGAGTCAACATTCATATTGAGAAGTGGTTAGAAAAGGCCAATAGGGACAAATACATGCTCAGGCACATGAAAAACCACTATTGGGCCGGCACACACGTTTGCAAAGCGAAGATGAAAATCCTGAAAGCGTTGCTAAGGAGGGCATTGAAACGCCGAAAAAGGGAGGATAGACTCGGAATCTTGGCCGAAGCTTCTTTGGATGAGCATGACACTTGATGAGAGACCTTCAGTCCAAATTCCAAGGAATTTGGAGAAATTTTTGTCATTTTTGAAATTTTTGGTCGCAAGACAGATTTTCCTGCCCGACGCGTCGCGCCAACTGGCGCGCGCTTATGATTGGGACGTCTTCTGGAGGAAAACTTGATATTTTTGGGTTTTTTATGATATATTATGCATTTTTCAGGAATTGCTGAGAGATTTCATCAAGTTCTGGGCTGCCTAAAGGGCCAAAAGCACCTTGAAAATGGCCTTTCTACCACTTTTTGCACCAGCAGGAACCAGTCTTGGGAGATTGCAGTTTTGAAGGGGTAAATGACATCCAAATTGAAAAATTACACTTGGGTTGGAAAGTAGACATCCAGGGATTTCCAACGAGATATCATGAGCTCAATTTGGACTTCAGGAAGTGCCTCAAAAACAGGCTCAAAGTGGCGCAACGCATTGAGTTTTTGAGCGCGGCGCATAGAGAAATTTGGCCTCATTTTCACTCTTCAGCTCAGAAATTCGCCCAGTTTTGACTAGTTTCACTTTTTTATGTAGTTACTAATATATATTGATGTAATTTGGTAACCATGATGTAATTTTGGCACATATTTACTTGTTCTAGAGGATTCCTTCACTAAAAAGTGAAAATTAAATGAATGAATCAATTTCCTAGCATATAGAGGCAAGTTGTTTGGTTGCCTATATTTCAGTTCCTTGTTCAGAATTGGTTCAAACAGCTCCTAGAATGATGAGCTCGACCCCTAGAGGCAAGGGAATTGGTTTAGCTTGTCTATATCATGTACTTTTTGAGTCATTTTCAGGGTTGGACTCTTGGGAATAGTTTGGCACTCTATTGTACATCCCTTCTGCATTTTTGGCAAGGAAAGATCAGGGTTTTGCAGCACTTGTTGGGATCCTTGTGGCTCTGTGTTTGGATGGTGTTTTTCTCCATGTATTTTTAAGTTCATTAATGTTTTATGTATGCAATTTCCCTTCTCTTTGCTTCTGAAATTAAACAAATAAGTGATAAAGGTAGAATTCACTAGCTTGTTGTGCTCTGCCTTTTAGTTTGGTTAATTTTCTATGTTTTCTTCAGTTTGAAGAGGATCCTTGATACCCTATTTCCCTCTTTAGCTTCTCAACAATCCTTTCTATCCATTCATTTCAATTTAAGGCATCAAAACCTTTGCTTATCCTGCCCCAACTTGAACTCTGCAAGAATTGGCCTTCATCCCCGGACTCAAATTTGCTTTTCCCATTTTTTCCAACAAAAATATCAAAAAATCAATTCAAATCCTTGCACTTTATATCTAGCCTAAAATTAGTTTTTATTTCAGTCATCTCAAGCCCCATCGAATATCTTTTACTGATATTGACCCAGAGAGAGCCCTCTCCTGTCCTCGTAGGGCTAGCGACAAGGCTGAGCGTGGTTTGATGTTACCTTGAATTCTGCCTTCTTTCATCCTGAGGTAGATTTGAGCTATAACATATTGCTCTTGCTGTAGCTTCTAATCCAACTTTGATCGCCAGACTAGTTCCTTCAAGTATAAACACTAAAAAAAAAAGATATTGCAATATATAGATGGTTTTTTATCTTAATTAGTTAAATCGATGAAACATGAAACATATATGTCAGTTAAGAATCCATGATATGGAAAATAGAAACATAAACATATACATATATAGGAAAATGAACAACAATATTTATTAACGGATAGAAGGTGGAGGTTACAACCAACGATCTATTTGATGTCACCAGCTCCAACATTCATCCCAGACTCATCACAATAAACATCTCACCAGCAGCATATCGCTCTTATCACACACTCAATTGAGAATCCAACAACATTTCTTTACCAAATTTCTTCCTTTTTAGCACTAGGATCTGTGCTCAATTTATAGGGAAAATGAAGGTATTTTCTTAATCAATAGGCAAGACATGTTCCCAAACTTAGAGGTGTTAGATGGACACATGGATTTGAAGTTTGACACATATGGACTCTTCTAGAAGGCACTGGCTATGTGGAGATTCCGGAACAATGAGAATTTCACTCCCATTTGACCAACACACTCTTCAATGTCAGAAAGTGCTTTGCAGAGCACCCTTGAATGGAGGTAACTCCATATGCAAAGCCGTTAGTCCCTTAAGAGACTGTGTTGGTGAGCTCTTAGGTGATATAACATGTACTTCAAATCATGGAAACCTTGCAACAAAAGTCATGGATGGTTTGTCATTGTTCTTGTCTTAGGGCATGTAGTAACTGAAATGATAGGGGATGATAGACCCTATTTCATTGGTTCTGGGGATGATGTCTAGTTTAACGAGGTCATTGGGAATGATGCCCAAATTGACCTATAATAGGGAAAATGAATTTAAATTGGTTAAATCCATTTTATTTAGAAATAATAAAAAAATAAAATATTTATTTATCATTTCAAGGATGGGATCAAGGAATAATTTAACAAATAATGATTTATTTTATTATTCCTAAATGATTTAGTCAAATTTAACAAGGAATATTAATTAAATAAAGATTTAATTAATTATTCCTAAAGAATAATAAGATAAATAATGATTTTTCTAATTATTTCTTATTAATTGGGTTAAATATGACCAGGAATATTATTAAATAGAGTTTTAATTAATTATTCCTAGAGGAAAATCAAATAAATAAGGATTTATTTAATTATTCCTCATGGGGTTTTCTATTTGGACCAGACATAACTTAATAAACTATGGTTCATTAAATTATTTCTTATAGTGAAAGCAATTTTACTATGGTAAAATTGGTCTTAGATGGTGTATTTCGATCCATCTAATTGTAAATGGTTAGATGACCAAAAATTGGTGTAATAGATTTCCCTCCAACGTGCGAGCTTTAGGAGCTAATCATATGACTGAAGTACGTTGTAATAACACAATCACTAGACACTGAAGGGGAGTCATAGAGACAAAGATACTTAGGCGAATTGAAACACGAGAGGATGATAACCCTAAGGGGGAGAGACCGACAGAGGTAAGTCTTCTTTAATGTTTGGGTACCTATTCTCAATGAGGTAGGGGAGGCATACCTATGCCTGCCAAGATGAAAAAGTACAAAAAATAATGGTTCACCCAGTAAAATGAGACTGAGATACAAAGTACATGATATGCTGGTGTAAACATGGGCCAAAAAAAAATATAATGGATCCGCACATACATACTCTACCTGGGACAACATCCAGGACTGAATACAATAATATATGAGCACATGAGATATAATAATCAATAGAGAAGCCCTGATAAACAGGAAATGGATCTGAAAATATGAATGGATCATCTAAGTGATACATATATGCTATAGGCGCATCAAGCAGCTGGGGCCGAACCCATAAAATCTATGGAGATGCATCTGAGGCTGTAGAAGAGAATGAAGTCATCTGGGCATGAGGAGGGCTACCTAAAGGGCCACCCCCTCATGAGGTCTGAAACATCTCACACACACTCGAGAATCATTAGATCAATCTGCTGGATCACTGAACTATCGAGTATACTAATCTCGATCATGCTGAAGTGGAGCAGATGAGAAATAATCAAGTCGAAGGGAAATAAGGAGTCCCTTTTCCTGATCCGAGGCACCAAACAATGATGGAAGTTGGAACCAAGATACACCACCCTCTAGACCTGTCTTCTAGAATGAATGTGCTAATGTCGACAGAAGTAGGTCCACCCTAGGTGAGGCAATGAGGGTACTCAACTAAGGCACGAGGGAACATAGTAGAGCAATGGATGGATTGACACCAGGGATGATGATGGAATGGGGGATATTGAGTAGCAAAAGGACAACTCCCCTTGTCTGAGCATAAAGAGCATGGATGACCTGGTAGTGACTAACTTGACTCTTGAGGGATGGGGGACAATGGGACTGGAGGCCAAAATGGGATACATGAGAGAGGGACAAGGCATGTATGGATTGAATACTGTAACGAGAGGAAAAAAGGACTTGGGATAGACTCCATGAATGCGATGATGACTAAACTCAAATTCTCTAATCAAGGGTGAGTCAATGATGCTGCCACACAAAATAGGCCCAATGGGGACCATAAAAGCATGAGAAAAAGATGGTTACTATTGGAACAGTGTTCCCTAACCACATTTTTTTCTAGTTTTGAATATTTTGTAATATCTAGTCTAAGCACAGGGGGTTTGGGGCGGGTCAAACCCCCCAACGAATTGTAATGGGTGAATGGGTAGACTAAGTGTCCACAAACCACAGTTTACGAACCATAGGATAGCGTAGGCTAGCATGGTATAAATAGATGGATAGACCGAGTCTAGGGATAAGCTAAGAAGTGACTAAGCTCGGATACAAACTCGTGGATATTTTTTCGATTGTCCAGGTAAGCGCTCCTGCTAGTTGTGTGTGCGGAGACCTTGAGTCCTACTGTGTGCAGATCCCGCTGACTATGTGTGCAGGCTATTAAATAAATTTCGTAGGCTGGATTTGGATGTTAACGAATGAGAAGACTGTTTGGGATAACTGAAGTGTTTTGTCTTGTGATTATCGGCTGCGCTCTATGTTATTTATATCTATCTACTGCATACTAATGATTGTTGATGCGCACGTGGATGTGATACTGTATCAGATGGTGACCTCATATATTTGGTTAGATTTGGATGTTTGCTTCTGTTATTATGCTATTGAATGATTTACGAGCTCCGTTGGAGATATTTTTTTGATACATAGTTAAGGGTTTTATATTAAGGTTCCTCTGGCATAGGCCTGATAGATCTGAATGGACCCCCTTCAATTAACTTTCTCTCTCTCTCATGGTGCGGAAACCTAGTTCCAGCACCCTCCCATACTAATTCCGGTGAGACCTTGACTTGCGCAAGCAGGTCGTTGCCAAAAGGGCCAGTAGTATAGGGGTTTGTTGGCAAACCTTAAAACCAAACCTGGGTTGGGACCACTCAAGAAAACAAATGGTTTCATTGCTGGGACTGGGAGCATTTTTGGAGAGGGAGTGGGTAATTCCACAGGGTCATTGGCAGCCATTAAAACCTGAGTTAGAATATTGGTTTGAAAAGAAGATTCAGGAATTCACCCTTAAAGAAAATAGGAGTGAAAATTTGTCCGTGGAAGAGTGGAAGGATAGATATATTTTTACAAAAGTACACAAAGTATTCTTTGTGTCCTTTGCACATGAGTTGCAAGAGTGGCTGGCTCGATTTGTAGAATTTCAGGCTTGCTGGAAGGAAGATTGAGTCACACAATGGACCCCCAAGTTGGTCTGGCAATAGGAAAAGACTGATAATAAGATCACCAAAACTGTGGATGATTGGGTTGATATTATATTGGGCAGATTCGTGACAAAATTTGATGTTGATCAATTTGTGTCATATTCAGAAGTAGAATGATGGTTCTTCAAGGGTTTTAGAGGTAAGTTCCTAAAAACCTTACTACTATTTATTAATATGCTATTGAGTGAAAAGGGTTTCTTGTGTGGCCACACTGACTGAATGACCTTTGATCAAAGTGGGAGCACAACACAAAGCGGTAAATACTACCAGGTTAATGAGACAAATCGATACACAGTCCCTTAAGGGAATCATCTGATCTTAACCAAGGAGGGGCTGTGCAAGGTGGAACCAGCCCCCTGGCCACACATGTATCGAACCTGCACAAGGGTAAGAACTCTCCTACACCTCCTCCGTCACTAGTAGAGGAAGACATGGCTACACACTTTAAGTTTCCTACCTTTAAAGGTGTAGGGGACAAAGACATGGATCGATTTTGGTTCATAGCAGAGTCTGTATGGACCGCGCAGAACGTTAACAATGATGTTATAAAATGAGCGTAGCTATCCATAACCTTTGAGGGGAGGGCTCTAGATTGGTTTATGGGATATATTGGTCAGCAGGCGAACACATCCATATAAGATATTAAGAACGCACTAAAGAAACAATTTCGGAAGCCTAGGTCATATGCTCAGTGTGTAGTAGAACCAAAGGAATTTAAGCAGTGATCTAAAGGGTCTGTCTGGGAAGCTAACCAACAGTTAAAAAAGGTCATCAGTGATGGGGGATTTTTCTATGAAGATAAGCAGCACAAAGAATGGTTTATCGCTATGTTATTACAACACTTATGTGGGCCCATGGGATAGAAAAATATAAGATACCAAGAGGAAGCTCTGGAGATAGAAATGAAATTAGAAATTGTGCCAAGGGATGATACACAGTTCGCAGCCCTACAGATCCAGAATCAGCTAGAGGCAATGCACTTAGAAATTCAGAGCTTGCAGAATGATCGCGGTAAGGAAGCCAACCCAGACATCTGGTGTATACACTGTAAGGTACCAGGTCACACTAAGGATCATTGTCTGTTGTTATCATATTACATGTAGGCTGGGGGACCAAGCCCTATACGACCTAGGGAAATGGCTGGCCTTAGAAGTCCTATACTATGGTGTGCTAACTGTCAGGTGGCAGAAAGGCATGATACAGATCACCTCCCACAGTTGGGTGCTTATGTTCTAGAATTGAAACAACAGTGTTGTAGATTCTGCTCATTTGTGGGTCATGATGAGAAAATATGCCAAACCCTCAACCTCATGGTAGATAGGGGAAATTTATATAGGGTGCAGGTAGACCCCTCATCACCACTATCTCCTTCGGGACGGGGGGGATCCCCCACGAGAGGAAGGGGAGGAGGGAGAGGGGGGAGTGCTGGTTGAGGACGCGGACAATTGATATGTTACAACTGTGGTGACGTAGGACATTTTGCACAAGATTTCCTGAACCCGGCATGCCAGTCCTACAGATATTGTAGGCAGTTTGATCACGTCATTGAAGATTGCCCGATAATAATCACGAAAATGCAAGAGAAGCAACAAACACCTACGCATAATGTGCAAATCATTAAGCCAGAACCACGGGATGATGGTCCATGTATCAATGTAATCATACGAAGTGGCATTTCCACCGGAGGAGATGAAGAGAAGGTTGAAACTAAATCGTTAATCCACAAGGCTGAGGACAAAGCAGAAGGTTTAGACCTGAAAAAGGAAAAAGAAACCTTCATCGAAGCTTGGAGGGAGATGAAAAAAAATTAAACACCCACTGTGAAGGGTGTGATAGATCCACAAGAAGATGAAGTAGTTAAACCATTACTCCAGGCATGTATGAAGTTGTTGCACAACTAGAAGGCTGTAGAAAATATCCAAGCCCTAATTCAAAACTGCGCAGAAAATATTTCTCTGCAGCCCGATATTAAAACTTTGAATAATATATACAAAAACAAAAAAAGGATGGGACAATAAATGCGCATGGCTGTGCAGATTGGAGATTACGAAATGGACCAAGTTATCCTTGACTTTGGCTCAGATGCTAACGTCCTACCTGTTAGGTCCCTGTAATTTGTCAAATTGGCAAGACCAAATAAACAAGGGCAACATCAACCAACTTTGGAGTCCTAGGACCTAGCCTTCCTGGACTTAGAGAGGGCTCTCTCTATATTTGATAAAAGATATTACTTGTTTGTTTTTAGGGTACTAATTTTAGACTAGTTAAAATGATAGGGTTTGTTTGTTTGTTTTGTTTGGTTGGGTAGGTTGTCAAGTAGAACAGATAGAGTAAGAGAAATTCAAAACCATTGGGCTATGGGGTTTGTGAAAGGCTTGAAAAGGAAAACAATGAATCAAGGGTGTTTCATATGGCAAGTTAACAAAGCCAAATGGATCTTAGTGGCTTATGTGAGTGAAATGAACATTAATTTTGTGAACATAGTAGGTTTAAAGGGAAATTAAGAATCCTTTAACATATACTAAAACAAGAAGGGCTTTCAAGATCACTATGATTAAGAAATAACCAAAAGACAGGGCACACCATAAACTTCTTTGGTCAAACTTCACCAAGGAAACTTAAAAACAACAATCCAGCCAACCCTAGAGAGCAGGGAACTCCTAAATTCTCTAGTTATTCACCTTTAGACTTAGAAAAAATTCAAGATGACACATTATTAATGATTAAAGAGCAGGGAACTCCTAAAATCCTTAATTAAACCATAAAAGACCTTCAAAGTGACTATTCAAGATGGACTAAAGGACAGGGCAAACCATAAACTTCTTCAATCAAACCCTAATTAGTAAACTTCAAAGCAAAGACCTCAAAAACAATGTTTTAAGCTATACCAAAGGACAGGGCTAACCATAAAATTCTTTGGCTTAGCTCCATTAAATCATTCTAAAGAAAAACAAGCTGAGTGGAACTAGAGAGCAATTAAGAGTTCTCTAATCTAACCTAGCATAGGAAAACATCAGAGAAATAGAAGCAGACAGACTTAAGGTGCCTCAAAAAAAATATCTTAAGCTAAATTTTATACTCTATTGCAAGAGAAAGATGCACAATATGGAAAACATAAGAAGACAAGTACCAAACTAGAACAACATCACCATTAACCATGTTCATGAATCTTGCAAATGTGCTTGCTCCATTGCCATTCAAATCAAAACATTCACACAACTCCAAAGCCAATTTCTTCACAACTCCAAGTCTATGATATTGAGATCAACAATCAACCAACCAAAACATGAGGCTTACATGAAATATTTATCTACAAAATGAGGAGGTGAGCCTAAGATATGGTTTCAAAATGTCATTTATTATAATAAATGAATTTGACCATTGAGACCATGCAAGGCCCAAGGCACAAATATCCCAAACTCATTCATGACAAAAATAACTTCTAACATAAATCCTCAGCTAATTTTATAGATATTTTTCCATTAAGCCTTCAAAATATCTTTTTAATCAACTTCTTGTGTCTTTTTTTGACTTTCAGGCAAGGGCACAACACCAAGGTTCAAGGGCGCAGTGCCAAAACTGGAAAAATTGCCCTTTTTGAAGCTATGATTTGGAGGCCTTCCCGGTGTGGAAATGAGCTCCATGATAGCTCATTGGAAATCCTATCCTGTCTAGTTTCCAAATCTACCTTTAGTTTCCAAATTTTTGTGAATTTTATTATTAAAAATTCCATTCTCCCAAGATTTCTCAGGGCGCAGTGCTAGTGCTGAAAATAGGGCAGAAAGGTGTTTTTTATGGTTTTTGGCCCTTTTGAGGGACCAATTTTGCTCCAAACGAGCTGCAATTTTCTGTGGATGATGTACTAGGCATGAGAAATATGAAAATTTAAGCCATTCATCATTTTTGTGCCCCAAAAAAGAGTTCAGCGCCAGCTACGCGTTTGGCCCTTTTTTCTGTTGGCCAAATAGTCAAAAACCAAAAATGTGCACAATGTACCAAAATTTTGAAGTTAGCTTTCTGATCATGAGTGGGATTCTTGGAGGATACATCAGAAATGATATCAATATTTTCCTTCTCCTTTGCCTCTTTTTGTGCTTGAATCTTTGTAAGGGATATTTTGAGTTTTTCCCTTGCAATCTTGTTCCATAAGGCATAATTCCTTTCCATCTTCTTCTGTAGGTCAATGTCTCTTTTTTCTTTCTCAAGCTAACCCTCTAGGTGCACATTGGCTCTTTCTAGCCAAGATTCTTTATCATAGCTGATTTCCATGGCAAGAAACTCACTTGGAGTGAGCTGCTCTGCCAACTCTGTCTCTTTTTTCCTTTCTTGGGCTAAGGCCTTCTTCAATCCAATTGTCCTTGGCCTTTTCCTAGGAAGCTGTTCTTCCTCATCCTCAATGTCATCAAGAGTGCCCAAGGTTTCATCTAGCATACCCTTGGCTTTTCTAGCCTCTTTCCGAGCTCTGATAGCTCTGACCTCACTGATGGATTTCTCTGTCTCTAACTGCTGGTTTTCTACCTTAAGGAAGTTGATTACATTCCTTGCCCTACCAAGATTGGTTTGCATCTCCCTAATCTAGGCATCCTTGCCTTTGAGAAACATGTTAGTGATCCTCTCTTGATCCTCATTCTCACTGTCAAGGTGAATGAGCTGAAACTCTTGCTAAGTTTCATGCTTATCATATTCTTTAATAATGACTTGCTCTGCAAGCTTCTCCTTACCTTTTTCAAGTCCCTTTGTTGATGTAGAAGGCATGGCCCCTTACCTCCTAAGGGAAGCAAACACATACCTATTTCCCCTCTCGTAGGTCAAAGGAAGTGGCTCAATGCTACCCATATTAGTGCCACCAGTTTCAATGTTTTCACCACTATTTGATGTCGTGTCACCATGACATGAGGGTGAAGGAATATGAGTGGGTGAGGTGGAAGGGTCATCATGAGGTGTATGAATAGCAGGAGGTGATGGAGGAATGGATTCTGGAGGATGGGATGATGAAGGGACATATTGTTGACAATGGCATTGAGGAGTAGTGAACACTTCATGGGAAATGAAGGTCTCCCATGGAATACCTTTCTGTTGTAGTTGGTACATAACTACCATCTTGATCAATGAATGATGGAAAAGGCTTTGCATCTGCTAAGGGTAGTTTTGCACTATATAGTCCATTTTATCAAATATCCTATAGAGGTAATAGGGTATTTACAACATCCTCACTCTAGTAAAGTGCATAAGAAGCTTGATGTGGTAGGAGTAAAGGTGGGAGAACCTTCCTTCATAAGTAAAATATTTCATTATAATCTTCATCATGGCTGCATATCTATCAAGCATGTGAGAGAAAGGAAAGATGGATTTACTGTGGTCTTTGTACCTAGGCTTTAGGTAGGGTTCAAAGTAACTCATGTCAAGATTAGCTTGCTTGAACCATTTCTCCCCTACACTTTTTATGCCTGTGGTATCGGCAATAACATCTATATATAACTCGAAGGTGACCCATACAAGGTTAACTTGTTTGTCATGCAAGTTAATGATGAAAATCTGGTTAGCTTAGGGTGATTTTGCATCTGTTGCATCTTCTCACAAAAGTCAAAGAATCTTACATGCTTGAAACAAGAAATGGTAAGGGAAGATGCCATGAGCTCTCTTGCATTGAGGGGTTCAAACCTATTTATCTTTCCGCGTTTATGATCATGCCTCCTAGGAATTTGGGCCTCCACATCGCTGCCACTGTCCTCTGACATTGTAAAATCTACTTTTATAAAACCTTGGAGTGTAGATGGAAATGAGATGGAGAGAGGGTAATGAAAAGGTCTCCTTGCAAATAGGGAATGAGTGAGTGAGGGTTAGGTGTTATGAGAATGAGTGAGAGGCTAGAAAAATTCAATGACAACCTTCCAGCTATACAATTACTCTTTTTATCATTGATACTCTGTCTAAGAAGATGAAGGAATGGAAAAAAGTGTTTTCAAGATTGAAACTTAGGGTTTGATCTTAGGGTTTCATTTCATTTATTTAATAAATCACCAAAAATATCTTCAAGATGCGTTTATATTAGGTACTTACCCTTACGAATGCTTGGAGGACCTTTGGCAGAGATTTAGAAGCAATTTGACTTGATTTGGATGATTGTATCACTTGGAAAACCCTCTTGGACAAGGGCGCAGCGCCAATGCTGAGGGCGCAACGCCAAGGCTGAGCGCGCAACACTTGTTGTTGAGGGCGCAACGCCAAAAGGAAATTTAACAGTGTGTGTCGGACAAGACCGCAACACCTTCCCCAATGTGCAGCACCACTTTCCAGGCACGCAACGCCTTTAGAATTTGAATGGAAAAAAAATTCCAGGGGCACATCGCCTTCTTCTAGGCATGCAACGCCACAAACATTTTGCCCAAATTTGCTTGAAAAATAAAAAAAAACCTTCTCCTCTGAATGATCTTGGTCTTTTGAAGGATAACAATGATTCATTGAAGTGTAAAATAGGTTTTTTATAGACTTGTAGGTTTGATTTAACTTTTAAAACCCAATTTCTAATGTCAAAGTCCCTTTTTCTATTCTCACTAACCTTTTTACACTGTTTGCATGTAGGTTTGCTTAAAAACTTGAATTTGACTCTTCCTTTCTTCCTTGAGGCATGAAAAGTAATTTTGACAATTTTGTGATTATTTCACCTACCAGCCTCTTCAAAACCTTCTATGTTTTCCACCATGAAGTTCAACTCAACTTTTCACCTTTTCTGGCCAGTTTTCTAAAACCCTAGGTGTCTGCAACTCTTTTATAGCAATCATCAGTGTTGTCTTCTAAGTTCTCTATAGCCCTTTCAAGTTCATTCACTTCTTTCCAGTTCACCTTACCTTTTTCCATATTTATTCAATACCTTCTGATAGATTTTCTTCATGCTTGGCCTTGTGTGTCTCCTCCATGTAATTTCTGCAAGTGATCACTGTTTTGGTAGTCAACTAGATGACTTTCCCTCTGAAAGCCTTGGCTAGTTGTTGCAAGTAATTCTCCTTTCATGACTCCATAGCCCAATGGATGGCACTTTCTTGACCTATCCTCTTTGCTGAAACATCTTACTACTTTGTTCCTTTCTTTCCATTGCTTTCCGAGTCTATAATCCCATGACCAACCTAGCAACGAACCAACCAAATTATTTAAAACCCCCCTTTGTGCTTCATAACTAGCCTAACATCTCATTTTGAGCTTCAAAGATATATATCATTCTTTGTTTTATGGAGAGATCCCTCTTCGGGTCCGGGAGGGATAGATCCTAGGGCCCCAAAGTGGTTTGATGTTGTCTTATCTTTTGGTATTTCCAAATCTGCCAAAACATAGGAACTCCAACATAATGGCGACTCCACTGGGGAATAGACCAAATAGCCTTGATTTGGTAAACCACTGTGGTGGACAGTAAGTTGTAAATCATCCACCTAGCGACTCCACAATTCCTGAATGATAAAAAGACTCCACTGGTGATCAGTAGGCCACTGATTATCTTGGTTTCACTTGACTCCACTGGGAGACCATGTCGCAGTACAACATCATCCATGCCGAAGATCCAGTCACTTCGCTAATGGAAGACTCTGAACAATTTGCAGAAAAAATAGATCCAAGCCTCATAGCAGAGTTTCAGTATGGAATAGCGAGTGTACTGGAAGAAATTGAATGGGAGGACCTTCCAAAAATTGTCCCTCTCAACTCACCTCTCGATAATAAGCCCGTGCTTAAGAAAATGTTTTTAGATTTGGTGGTTGAGAGATATGAAGCCGAGCTTGAACTTTTGAACTCACAAGAGATATCATACGAGTTCAGAGACCCAAGAGCATTCCTGGAAAGTCTCCCACCCCCTAAAAATGAAGAGATTCCGCTGCTGTTCGATGTGCAAGAAGAAGATGATCCGGTTCTCAAGAGACGCTTTGAAGATGCAGTGGAAAACGTAGAAATCAAAGCTGCCCAGGACATAGATAGCCTACTAATCATGGAAGGCGTAAAGAAGGAGTTGGTACATCATGCATTCGTCGATCCTGTGGCAGAGTACATGGAGGCCCTGACTTGCTCAAATACTCCAGAAATAATCTCCAGCACAGGCCAGATTCATCAGGAATGGTCACTACTAATGGTGACCACAGCTTTGAAGAACCACATGCAGAGCACCCTGTGGTTATCTCTGACAGGCAATTAGTGCTCATATCCTTTTTTGTTACTGCTTGACTGGTTGCATTGGCATTATTGTATCACCTAGTACATTAGATATTTCCAAGTAGAGTAGGGTAGGTAGGAAGTCTGAAATAAAGCTCAGTGTGTGAGCATGTAGTTAGTTGTTTTTAATTTCTGCAAAGTCCAGCAAACTAGACTGTTTAATCCTAGTTTGACTGTTTTTAAATTTCTGTCTTAGAATATAGAGAAGAAATCTGCTGGACAGTTTAATCCCAGTAGATATTAGATTAGGTAGAGAAACATGTGAGACCAACAGTCTAATCTGGTCTCATGGAGCAATAAGGGTAGATTTAGAATAGGCTTATTTTCTGTGATAAAAATAAATGATGTAAGGGGTCTGCTAGTTCAAATGCACCCTAGTAGAAAAAATTCTAGGCTTGTAGGATGGGTAGGTAGATTGTTGGGAAGTTCTGATGATATGATGTCTTCATAGTTGTGGCAGCTAATCAAAGAAAGAAATGGATGATTCAAGAACCAGGGATCTGGCCTACACCAAAGATCATTCTCTGAATTCTTGACTCCTTCAAGAAGAAGCCATCCCCATGTGGAGCCACTGTTAGCCCCCCATAAATTTTTTGACAAGCAAACGGGGGCTAAATTGTTTTTGAGCCTTCAAGGAATGCATTTCCCCTGAAAACACATCATCCTTGAAGCCTCCTTGTGCCTTTTTTCCTTTCGTGAAATCCCCTCTACTGATTTCCATCGTAAAGCCTCTCTGTTATGAAGAAGAATGCCCAAAAGGCCCTTTTCCCTCTTATTTCACCCCCATTTAGCTTCTATTTTGTCTCCCCTTCTATTTCCCTTATTACCTTTCAAATTCCCCCAAAATCCCCTTTAAATTCTCCCCCTAGCCTTTGTTGATCATTTTCCCCCCTTATTCCTCTATCGTTCCCCTTTCTAACCTTTAAACCACATTGAATAGGCCAAAAACCCACTTTCCAACCTTATTACAAGGCCTAACCCCTTTTCCCCTTTATTCCGATTATAATCGCATTGTAAATCCTTTCTAATACAATGTGTTTCATATGCTAACCAATTCCCCAACCATACCCCTTAGGACCTTATAATAAACAAATGTTACCATTTATTATAAGTCCCGCCAGTTATTAACCACTTCCCCTTTTATACCCATAACTTTATAACAAAGTTATATCATATATATAGCCCCCGTCGTATGAGCCATTTCCCGACCATGCATATAATACAAAATTTATAATATAAAGTTTGAAACCCTTTGTAATCGCAATCGCACATATGTTCCAATCGCATGTTCTTTCATATGTGTTCCGATCACGCAATCGCAAGTGTTTGCGATGCGATTAATCACATAGCAATACATTGCGATTGCATTGATCGCACCTTCCACTCCGATCCGCCGATCGCACGACCAATCCTCCGATCCTCGATCGTGCCATTCCTCCGATTGCCCGATCGCACCTCCCCACCGATTGATCGCATCACACCTCCTCCTGATCGCATTGCGATTACCGCCCGCTCCGATTTGCAATTGCGATTAGCCCTGCTGGGCCCCACCGTACCATACCTCCGCCGTTCATATAATATAAGGGTTTTCCCTTTTGTGAAACGGGAAATTTGTTATATTTATGTTTTACAAAGGTTTTCACCAATCGGATCAGAAGTTTTGTGTTGTACCATTCCGCTTTACTCCCGTCTCCGATTGCGATTGCGATTCGATTCACTCTCCCAATTTGCGATTGCGATTCGTTCCTGGTCCCACCTCGTACGATCTTTCCCGTCCATTTCATTACATTTCATTCATTTCCCTTTGTATTTCCTTCGTTATTCAAACCTTTGTGTTTTAAATTAAGGTTTTATAAATCGCCCTCCACCATGACCGGGTCCCACATCCGTGGCTCCGCTTCATTGTTTTCGGTGATTTCCTTTGTAATTCACCCAGAGTTAATATTTGGGTCTTACACTGGTTATCACCCCTTCCGCCACTTTTTCACTATTCCACTGTTCCACCACTGTTCCTCCGGGCCTCCACAACATTCTTCTGCCACCATTGCCCGGGTTTGTAACAGAGTTATTTCATTGTGCGGATAGCACAGAGAGGTCTATTCAGCATTTGCCAGCGAATTAGCAGAAAGGATTCAGAGGGGGTTAATGCTATTGTTGATATTATTAATGTTTAAACCCTGCAATTCAAGGGAAAGGCGCAGTTTGAAGACCAACACACACGCAACTGTCTTATCTCTGTTTAATACTTAGTAGAGCACTCTTCTCTTAGAAATACGCCATTCCTACAGTACTCTCCATGCTTCCTCGAGCCATTAAATGAAGGTTGCAGACAGAGCTTCTTTAAGACTATCTAGACAACAGTAATGGAGTATGGAGAGACCTGTGGACCTCCTCATCCAGTTTTTCATTTCTAGAAGGCAGCGTAGGGCTCTAGACACCGTAAGGACTTAAAGAAAATATATGAGGTCAATCTTGACCTGACAGAGGCTTCCAAAATAGTCTCAGAGTACACACAGCGAACGCTGATTTCCATTAAGTGGTATGGGCATGAAAAATTCCGCCTTACTGTCATAATGAGGCTCATTAAATTGTTTATCTACTGCTGTTATTCAATTTCTCCTATAAGAGATCCCCGAGAATAGAAGGAAAAAGTTGTTGTGAGTTTTTTGTTCGGCCGCTGTTGTTCGGCTGATTGTTGCTGTTAGAGGGATTGATTTGACTGTTAGAACGGTCTTGGGAGGAGTTGCAGAGTAGTTGTTTGTAGTAGGCTGGGAGGAGAAGTCTGAACTGTAACAGCCATTGAGATGAGTGTACATGACTAGTTTTGCATCATTAATCAAGCACATTTCACAGGATCTTGGTATATTACTATTGGTGATGTTTTTCTCACTCTGTTAATTACATTTTTCATGCTATTTCATGTTCTTCTGGTAGGCGGCAGAAGTATAACATAGGATTCACCCTTGTTAGGTGCCCTATGTTCCTGCTCTCCATACCTTTCAATGTTTTCTGCTGATTGTGTTATCTAAGGGCTGTTTTCGGTTAATTTAACTAGTGCAGTGGTTCCATATGCTGCTGGATGATGTGTGAATTAAGTGAATCTATTCTTAGATGTTTTGGTTGGGTTTAAGCTGGAAGATTTGGGAACACTGGGGATAAGAGTTAGCCCTGTCCACTAGGATCCTTGTGCAACCTGCTGGCCTTTCTAAGATCTCTTTGTTATAAACTTATTTCTTTTTTCCCCTTTGTCCCTCCTTTGAAAGCTACCTTAGAGTATGTCCAAGCAGGTCTGGAGTTAAATGACCTATGACCTGATCTATAGACAAAAATTGGGTGTCTTTCCTTTTTTCACCTTCTTTCCTTAATGTTCCATTCCACCATCTACCTAAAAGATCCTTTGGTGGAATGGAACATTAAGGAAAGAAGGTGAAAAAATGAAAGACACCCAATTTTTGTCTATAGATCTTGCCCTCTGAAAGCCTTGGCTAGTTGTTGCAAGTAATTCTCCTTTCATGACTCCATAGCCCAATGGATGGCACTTTCTTGACCTATCCTCTTTGCTGAAACATCCTGCTACTTTGTTCCTTTCTTTCCATTGCTTTCTCAGTCTATAATCCCATGACCAACCTAGCAACCAACCAACCAAATTTTTTAAAACCCTCCTTTGTGATTCATAACTAGCCTAACATCTCATTTTTAGCTTCAAAGATATATATCATTCTTTGTTTTATGGAGAGATACCTCTCCAGGTCCGAGAGGGCTAGATCCTAGGGCCCCAAAGTGGTTTGATGTTGTCTTATCTTTTGGTATTGACAAATCTGCCAAAAAATAGGAACTCCAACAACTTCTTTCCTTGATTTCTTCAAATGAATGGGTTGGTTCAGCCTCATTTTTATATCATTCTCCTCTGATTGTACCTCGTGAAGGAGTTTCATCACTGGGATTCCCAAAGATGTTGGAAAAACTGCATCCATGCCATACACTAGTTGATAGGAAGACATATTAATTTATATATTGCTTGTTAACCTGTCTGCCCATAGTGCATGCACTAATTTGCTATGCCATGACCTTTTTTTCTCTTCCAACAGCTTCTTGATGATGTTTAAAAAATTTTTGTTAGAGGAATTGGCCAAACCATTACCTTGATGGTAATAAGGTGTAGAATTCCCTAATGTAATGTGATACTTGTGGAAAAAGTCTACCATTCTATTGGATTTAAATACAACAACATTATCAATGATGATTTTTCTTGGGAAACCAAATCTGGACAAAATATTGGTTTCAAGTAATTTGATGATGACTAAGTCAGTGGCATTCCTTACAGGGATGGCTTCGATCCATTTGGTGAAATAGTCAGTTGCAGTGAGGATCCATTTGTGTTGGGTAGAGGAGGCAAGGTGGATTTCTCCAATGAATTCCAAACCCCAATGTTGACAACATTGATTGGTTGTAAAGGAAAAGGCAGTAGTTTTCTCTTCCCCTCAAAGATTTGGCATTTATGGCAAGTCACTACTAGCTTGTGCACATCAGGGAAAAGATTGGGCCAATAGAAACTCATGCATGATTCTATCTGCATCATCTTCAAGTAAAAATTTAAGCAAGATACCAACATAATTGTTCCAATATAAAACTTTATCTAGGATGCAAAAATTTACAGCCTTTTGTTTCAAGAATCTTGCTTTTGTTTTGGACAAATTAGGAGGAGCATTTAGATTAAAAAGCACACATAATATGTCAACATACCAGTGTAAGTTCAGAAATTCTTCTTCAATAGGTGGAGTTGCCAACTCCTCTTGTTCATCCAAAGAATGTATCATGTTTATGTCTAATGCTTGAAAGTTTGCTTCAACCATTAGTTTGGCCAGTCCTTGCCCTTTGATTAGCTTAGTGGGCTTGATTTCCAAATCATACTCTAAGATGACAGAAATCCACTTACCTATTTTACCATCCGGATCCTGAGTTAGTATGTGCTTAACAAATGCATGAGGGACAAAAGCAAAGGCACATGAATGCAATATGTAAAATCTGAAATCTTTTAACTCTTTGACTAAGGCAAAGGCTTGTATTTCCATGATGTTATATTTTAGAGGTGCATCTCTTAGTGCCTTGTTGAAGAAAGCTATGGGTTGTTCTTGTCCCATCAAGTTCTTTTGTAGCAATATTGTAGCAATTGTGTGTTCTAATGCAAATGATAAGATAAAAAAATCATTGGTAAAGTCAGGGTTGATAAGAACCAGTGTTTGGGTAAGTGCGTGTTTTACCAGTTCAAAGGATTTCTTTGCTTCTATGGTCCATTTGACTCCTATTTATTTTTTTAGCATGTTTGTAATGTTTCTTAGGAGTTCAGTAAGGTTTGGTATGAACCTTCTTAGGAAATTGATCTTTCCAATGAAAGATTTCAACTCTTTGATGTTCCTTGGGTGACTAATATGAAATATTCCCTCAATCCTTTTTGGGTCTATCTTTATTCCCTCTTCAGGTATGATATGACCTAAAAGTTTCCCTTCTTGAAGACCAAACAATGTTTTCTTAGGATTCAAAGATAGACCATACTTTCTACACTTTTCAAAGACTTTTCTTAAGTGAGCTAGGTGTTCTTCATCAATTTTTTAGTAGAAAGTGATGTCATCAAGGTATATCACTATGAAGTAACTTATCTCTTCAGAAAAATCTATGTCCATGGCTCTTTGGAAAGTGGCCCTGGCATTCATTAACCCAAAAGGCATTTTGACATACATGAAGGTGCCCCAAGGTGTACTGAAGTCTGTTTTGGTTTGATCATCTGGAAGTACTAGAACCTGATGATACCCTAAAAAACCATCAAGCAATGATATTATTTTGGAGCCTACCACCCTTTGCAGTATATGATCCATCTTAGGTAAAGGGTAGTTTCCTTTCAGGGGATCTTTTTTCAAATTTATAAAGTCTATGCACAACCTAATCTCACCTATATTCTTCCTCACCGACACAAGGTTTGAGACCCATTTTGAGTACCTGAGTGGGACTATTATTCCAGCATCATACATCTTTTTTATTTCTTTCTCCACTAGAGGCATTAGGACAGGGTTTATCCTATGCAACTTCTGCTTGAATGGTTTCTGGTTTGGCTTGAGAGGAATCTTATGCTGAATGATGTTTGTATCATAGGACTTCAAGTCCTCATAGCTCCATGCAAACACATCCTTAAACTCTTTGAAAAGCTCAATATATTTCTGTTTATAAGAGCTGGCAAATTTTTTGATAGCTTTATCATTTTAGGTTCTTCTTCACTGCCTATGTTGCATTCTTCTACATCTGTTTCAGTGGATTCCAGTTTAGGCTTCCTAGCAACATAATTGAAATCAAACAACTCTTCTAAGGGGAAAGTCCTCTTGGTAATAAGTTATATTTGCATTGCAATACCTCAAGGTATGTTTTGTGTGAGTCTTCAAGAAATTCTGCCTCAATAGGGTGTTCTAGCAAATTTATATCAGCAGTATAAGGAAGCTCTGTTTTGTGTGTTTGTCCCTCAATAATGCAGTCTTCTTCATGTTTTGAATCTGATTTGGTATATCAAATTAGTTTTTGGATTGCAGGAAGTCTTCAATGTGTTTGTCACATTTAAACACTTGCCAATAATCTATGTTATCAGGGACTGTAGGTCTGTATTTGACCTTTACCATGTATTGTTCATTTTCATGAGGTAGTTGGCAAGTGCTCGCAAAAAAGGCTAGTTCATTTGCAAGGCTGTTTTGAGTTCTTGGGATAGAGGTGAGTTCATATTTTTCAAATGTTTTTAGGTTAGTTCATTCTCTTAGCCTAGGATTCTTGGCTGAATATTCTCCTTTGATTTTCCTAATGATCAACTCGTAATCTCCTTGGACAAAAATCCTCTTGGCTCCTATGTATTTCAACCATTGTAACCCTAGGAGAAGAGCTTCATACTCTGCAATGTTGTTTGTGCATTGAAAATATAACTTGTAAGAGTGACCCTCATTAGTGTTGTGTATCAAAACACCTGCTCGTGAACCAGCTTTGCCACAAGAGCCATCAAAGCTCATGCTCCAAAGTGTTTCAAGTTCAGATTCACCATTATGTTGTTGTTCAAGGCTACTAAGGTTTTGGTTGTCATTTTCTTCAATTCGTGTCTGGTTTGACTGTTCTGATAAGTCTTGCTCTTCTTATTTTTCATATACTTGTTCATTAATGTCATCTGCATTGTACAAAAAAAATGAATCAAGGTCTAAATGGATAGAATAGAGAGGGGTTTTTTTTGGCCTATCTTGGCGTCTTACCATGTATTTCATGTGAGATTCTCTGTACAGTCTTCTTGTTTGATTAAGTACTGGAATGGTAGCATATGTCATGTCCATTTGGAGATTTCCTTGGAGTTTGGTTCCCCATGATCTAGATAAAAGCATGACATATTTTGGGGGTATGTCATCCACTACAATGTCCATGACTAGGCTCTTAGCTGGTATTTGAGCCAGATTGACACATAGATCCTTGATCAGACCCAAAAATTTAACTCTACTTGAATCAAAAGAGTACAAGTATTTGTATGGTTTGGTTATTTCGAGGCCTAATCTCTCCATCACTACCTTTGGCATGAAATTGTGTGAAGCACCAGAGTTTAGCATAGAATTGTGTAGGATTTTGTCATGGATTTTTAAACTGACATAGAATGGATGCACAAATCCCTCTTGAAACTTTCCCTCTACCTATGGTCCAAAAAAAAACTCTGTCTTGTCATCAGTTAGATTTAGAGTATTGGTGTCATTTCCTATGTTTAAAGCCTTCAAAACTTGAGATCTATATAGATCTTGAGTCACTAGTTCAGTAAGGGGTATGGCTATTTTGATTTTGGAAATTTCTCCCTCAATACTGAAAGGTGTTTGTGTTCTTGGCATATTTACATCAGTTTTATCATACATGATATTTTTAGCAACTTTAGTTTGCTGATTTTGATTTGGAATCTTAGTTAAAAAAGACTTTTGAGGGCCAATAGCTGAAGTACTAGGGAAACTTTGGTCACCATTATGTTGGCTGGTTTTGTTTTTGCTTTGATCAGCAGTCTTAGCCATGGTGTTTGTATTTTTTGCTGTCTTTTTAGGAGTGTTTTTAGTGGTCTTCCTAGCAGCAAGTTCTGGTTTATTCCTCTTGGGGATGTCTTGTGTTTTCCCACTTCTAAGGTCATACTGTCTATGAACCTCCATGATAGCATTTTCAAACCCTAGTTTGTATTCTTCAGAACCCTCATATGTTCTTTCATTTTTTTCTGAGGAAAACAAACCTTGTTCTTATTCTGTGAGAAAAACATCATCCTCATTATTGGAGTCTATTAGAATGACATGGTTTTCTTCCAATTCAGTCTCTCTTTCCTCTTCATCTACATGGTTTTCTTGGAAAGGAGGTCTGATTTGCTGATCATTTTCTCTTTGTCTTATTTGAGGAGGGTCCCTTCTGAAGTTTTGGTTTCTGTTTATGTTTTGAGGGTTTGTTTGGTTTTCCCTAGGAGGTGATCTTTCATTCAAGTTGATTCTCTCCATTATCCTTTCCATTGTCCTAATTAGGCTGTCAATTTTAGCATTGGATGTGGAGGCCACAGTTTCCTATTTGTATGTAGCCTTCTTTTCTGCTATCATTCTAGCCCTTTTAGCAATTAGGTTGGCTTCTACACTTACTGCTCCCCTTTTCATGTCTTCTAGGGTAAGGGGATCTCTTTCTCTCAATTGATAAGCCATGTCTGGATAAAATCCATCTAGAAATTTTACTAAGGCTAGGCCTTGTGGGGGTTTCATGTGATGAGGGAATGCATTATATACACTATTGAACCTAGTGCAGTAGTCTTGGACACTTTCCCCAAAATTTATTTTAAGTTTATCATACTTTGATAGGATTTGAATAGGGTTTTTCTTAGTCTCCCAATTGTTTATGAATGTTTGATAGAGGGAAGGGAGATCATGAATGCTGTTAGGAGTTAAGTTTTTGAACCATTTCTTTGCTTCTCCTCCTAAGCTTTGGGCAACAATTCTCATTTTTATGGTCTCCTCTTCTATTTTGTGGTAGTCAAAAGCATCATTCATCTCGTCTACATGTTTTTGGGCAGTGGTATAATTAGCTCCAGTAAAGTGAGAGATTTTAGATTGGTAGTCTTGTGGCATGGGCAGTAAAGGTTGTGGTAGTACCAGGGGGGCATACCATGCTTCCATGATAGGAGGTAATGGAATCCAAAGAAGATTTACAAGAGGAGGGTTTATGAGTGGAGGTGGGGGATGAAGTGTAGTGGTTTGCACAGTGGATGTATAAGTGGGGGTGGAAGATGTACTTGGACCAGCTAACTGAGATTGAGGAGATTTGGATCGAAAGGAGTCAAAGTGTTGGAGAAGCTAAAAATCAGGAGGAGTGGAAGGGGAAGCTTCTCTACTAGGACTCTGCTATAAGTTTGTAGGCTCAAGGTATTTTTGGTCTATCCAACTTTGAGACTTAGTTCTGAATAGGTTTCTGTTATGGTGTAAGTCAAATTGGGTATCTTGCAAGGATGTAAGGATTTCAGGAAAGGAACTTGCTTTGTGAATTGGTCTGACACTAGTTGAGTCTTCATATCTAGAAGTTTTCCTTAGGATTCTTTCTGGGTCATCAACTATATCAGGAGGGTTTGGGTCTGGGTCAGATCTAGTACTGATCCTTTGTGAAGCCAGATTTTAGATCCACAACAGAGAGAGGCTGAAATTTTGTAAGATTTTTGAAAACATACCTATCTGAAAGATTACTGAATTCACATAGTATGTGGCTAGGTTTTCTTCTATGAAGATTGATTAATACATACCCAGTGGAGTCTGTGAGAAATAGTGGAGTCACCAGGTGGATGATGCCAACTGTTTTGTGGATTATTTTGTTGTCCACCATCAACAATTTGATCCCAATCTAGAGATGTTTTTGGGTTTTTTGAGTTCTTTATGTAACACTTAATATTTTTAATGAGTATTCCCTAGTGTGTTTACCATGATGCTAGTATGGAAAATAAAATAGATATCATTCTTGGATAATACTTGATTTATCTAGGTTTGACAAGGGATTCCTGAGTTTTGAAGGAATGTTTAAGCTGTTACTTACTCAGGTCCCTTTGTGATCACCATTATGTTAGGTCCCTATAATTTTTTAGATTGGCAAGACAAAATAAACAAGGGTAACATCAACCAAATTTGGAGTCCTAGGACCTAGCATTCCTGGACTCAGAGAGGGCTCTCTCTATATTTGATAAAAGATATGACTTGTTTTTTTTTAGGGTACTAATTTTAGGCTAGTTAAAATGATAGGGTTTGTTTTTTTGTTTTGTTTGGCTGGGTAGGTTGTCAAGTAAAACAAATAGAGTAAGATAAATTCAAAACCATTGGGCTATGGGGTTTGTGAAAGGCTTGAAGAGGACAACAATGAATCAAGGGTGTTTCATAGGGCAAGTTAACAAAGCCAAATGGATCTTAGTAGCTTATGTGACTGAAATGAACATTAAATTTGTGGACATAGTAGGTTTAAAGGGCAATTAAGAATCCTTTAACATACACTAAAACAAGAAGGGCTTTCAAGATCACTATGCTTAAGAAATAACCAAAGGACAGGGCACATCATACACTTCTTTGGTCAAACTTCACCAAGTAAACTTAAAAACAACAATCCAACAAACCATAGAGAGCAGGGAACTCATAAATTCTCTAGTTATTCACCTTCAGACATAGAAAACATTCAAGATGACACATTGGTAATGATTAAATAGCAGGGAACTTGTAAAATCCTTAATCAAACCATAAGATACCTTCAAAGTGACTATTAAATATGGACTAAAGGACAGGGAAAACCATAAAATTCTTTAGTAAAACCCTAATTAGTAAACTTCAAAGCAAAGACCTCAAAAACAATGTTTTAAACTATACCAAAGGATAGGGCTAACCATAAAATTATTTGGCTTAGCTGAATTAAATCATTCTTAAGACAAATAAGCTGAGTGGAACTAGAGAGCAATCAAGAGTTCTTTAATCTGAACTAGCAGAGGAAAAAATTAGAGAAATAGAAGCAGACAAACTTAAGATGCCTCAAACAACATATCTTAAGCTATTTTTTCTATTCTATTGCAAGAGAAAGATGCACAATATGGAAAACATAAGAAGACGAGTACTAGATTAGAGCAACATAACAATTAACCATGTTCATGAATCCTGCAAATATGCTTGCTCCATTACCATTCAAATCAAAACATTCAGACAACTCCAAAGCCAATTTCTTCACAACTCCAAGTCTATGATATTGAGCTCAACAATCAACCAACCAAAACATGAGGCTTACATGCAGTATTTATCTACAAAATGAGGAGGTGAGCCTAAGCTATGGTTTCAAAATTTCATTTATTACATAATAAATGCATTTGACCATTGAGACCATGCAAGGCCCAAGGCACAAATATCTCAAGCTCATTCATGACAAAAATAACTTCTAACATAACTCCTTAGGTAATTTTATAGATATTTGTCCATTAAGCCTTCAAAATATATTTTTCATTAAATTATTGTGTCTTTTTTTGACTTTCAGGCAAGGGCGCAGCGCCAAGGTTCAAGGGCGCAGCGCCAGGCCAAGGGTGCAACGCCAAAACTGGAAATATTTCCCTTTTTGCAGCTAAGATTTGGAGGCCTTCTCGGTGTCCAAATGAGATCCATGATAGCTCATTGGAAAGCCTGTCTTATACAGTTTCCAAATAAGCCTTTATTTTCTAGATTGGTGTCCATTTTCCTTCTCAAAAATCCATTCTCCCAAGACTGCTCAGGGTGCAGCACCAGTGCTGAAAATAGGGAAAAAAGGTGTTTTTTTGATGGTTTTTGGCCCTTTTGACGGACTAGTTTTGTTCCAAATGAGTTGAAATTTTCTGTGGATGATGTGATAGGCATGGGAAACATAAAAATGTAATCCATTCATCATTTTCATGCCCCAAACAATATCACATCGCTAGTGGCGCTGCGCGTTTGGCCCTTTTTTATGCTGGCCAAACAGTCAAAACCAAAAATGTGCAAAATGTGACAAAATATTGAAATTAGCTTGCTGATCATGAGTGGGATTCTTGGAGGGATACATCAGCAAGGATGTCAAGCTTTTCCTTCTCCTTTGCCTCCTTTTGTGCTTGAATCTTTGAAGGGCTCTTTTGAATTTTTCCCTTGCAATATTGTTCCTTAAGGCATAATGCCTTGCCATCTTCTTCTGTAGGTCAATGTATATTTTTTCTTTCTCAAGCTGACCCTCTAGGTGTACATTGAATATTTCTAGCCAAGATTCTCTATCATAGCTAATTTACATGGAAAGCAGCTCACTTGGAGTGAGGTGCTCTGCTAACTCTGTCTCTTTTTTCCTTTCTTGGGCTAAGGCCTTTTTCAATCCAATTGTCCTTGGCCTTTTCCTAGGAAGTTGTTCTTCCTCATCCTCAATGTCATCAAGAGTGCCCAAGGTTTCATCTAGCATAGCCTTGGCTTTTCCATCCTCTTTCTGAGCTCTGATAACTATGACCTCACTGATGGATTTCTCTATCTCTAACTGCTAGTTTTCTACCTCAAGGAATTTGATTACATTCCTTGCCCTGCCAATATTGGTTTGCATCTCCCTAATCTAGGCATCCTTGCTTTTGAGCAGAATCTTAGTGATCCTCTCTTCATCCTCATTCTCACTATCAAGGTGAATGAGCTGAAACTCTTGCTCAGTTTAATTCTTATCATCTTCTTTAATAATGACCCGATATGCAACCTTCTCCTTACCTTTGCCAAGTTGGTTTGTTTATGTAGAAGGCATGGCCCCTTGCCTCTTAAGGGCAGCAACCACATACCTATTTCCCCTCTGGTAGGTCAAAGGAAGTGGATCAATATTACCCATATTATTGCCACCAGTTTCAATTTGTTCACCACTGTTCGATGCCATGTCACCATGATATGATGGTGAAGGAATATTAGTGGGTGAGGCGGAAGGGTCATCATGGGGTGTATGAATAGTAGGAGGTGATGGAGGAATGGATTCTGGAGGATGGGATGATGAGGGGAAATCTTGGTGACGATGGCATTGAGGAGTAGTGAATACTTCATGCGAAATGAAGGTCTCCCATGGAATACCTTTCTATTGTAGTTGGTGCATAACTACCATCTTGATCAGAGAATGAAGGAAAAGGATTTGCATCTGCTGAGGGTAGTTTCTCTTTTGCACTATATAGGCCATTTTATCAATGCTCTTATAGAAGTAATAGGGTATGTGCAACATTCTCACTCTAGTAAAGTGCATAAGAAGCTTGATGTGGTAGGAGTAAAGGAGGGAAAACCTTCCTTCACAAGTAAAATATTTCATTATAATCTTCATCATAGGTGCATATCTATCAAGCAGGTGAGAGAAAGGAAAGATTGATTTACTCCGCTCTTTGTACCTAGGCTTTAGGTAGGGTTCAAAGTAAATCATGTCAAGATTATCTTTCTTGAACCATTTCTCCCATACACTTGGTATGCCTGTGGTATTGGCAATAACATCTGTATATAACTCAAAGGTGACCCCTGCAAGGTAACTTGTTTTTCATGCAAGTTAATGATGAAAAGTCTAGTTAGCTCAGGGTGGTTTTGCACCTACTGCACCTTATCACAAAAATCAAAGCATCCTACATGCTTGAAACAAGAAATGGTAAGGGGAGATGCCATGAGCTCTCTTGCATTTAGGGGCTCAAACCTATTTATCTTTCCCCCTTTATGATCATGCCTCCAGGGAATTTTGGCTTCCACATCACTACCACTGTCCTCTAACATTGTAAATATTGTTTTATAAAACCTTGGAGTGTATATGGAAATGAGATGGAGAGAGGGTAATGAAAAGGTCTCCTTGAAAATGAGGGAATGAGTAAGTGAGGGTATAGGTGTGATGAGAATGAGTGAGAGGCTAGAAAACTCAATGACAACCTTCCAGCTATACAATTACCCTTTCTATCACTGACACTCTATCTAGGAAGATGAAGCAATGGAACAAAGTGATTTCAAGGATGAAACTTAGGGTTTGATCTTAGGGTTTCATTTCATTTATTTAAGAAATCACCCAAAATAGCTTGAAGATGAGTTTATATTAGGTACTTACCCTTATGAATGCTTGGAGGACCTTTGGCAGAGTTTCAGAAGCAATTTGACTTGATTTGGATGATTGGATCACTTGGAAAAGCCTCCTAGCCAAGGGTGCAGTGCCAATGCTGAGGGCGCAGTGTCAAGGCTGAGCACGCAACACCTATTATTGAGGGTGAAACGCTAAAAGGAAAATAAACTGTGTGTGTCCAGCAAGAGTGCAACACCTTCCCCAGTGCGCAACGCCAATTTCCAGGTGTGCAATGCCTTCAGAATTTGAATGGAAAAAAAATTCCAGGGGCGCAATGCCACAAACATTTTGCCCAAATTTTCTTGAAAACTCAAAAAACCTTCTCATTTGAATTCTCTTGGTCTTTCGAAGGATAAAACTCATTCATTGAAGTGTAAAATAGGATTTTTATAGACTTGTAGGTTTGATTTAACTTTGAAAACCCAATTTCTAATGTCAAAGTCCCTTTTTCTATTCTCACTAACCTTTTTACACTGTTTGCATGTAGGTTTGCTTAAAAACATGAATTTGACTCTTCCTTTGTTCCTTGAGGCATGAAAAGTCATTTTGACAATTTTGTAATGATTTCACCTACCAGCCTCTTCAAAACCTTCTGTGTTTTCCACCATGAAGTTCAACTCAACTTTTCACCTTTTCTGGCCATTTTTCCAAAAACCATGTCTTGACATTCTATTAAATCTAAGCCATATTATAGCAAGGTAAAGCAGTGCCTAAAACATCTAAGGACACCCCTAACCAATGTAAACCCTAAAGAACTAGTGGGAGGGTCCGTTGACCTGATATTGGCTGAAAATTGGACTTGGAGAATTTTAAGTGAAAACAGAGTATTGTCAAAAGTGCTATATTGAAGATCCAAAATCCAATGTAATTGATTTATCTAAAGAGCCTACAAATATAGTTTTGAGACCATCAATGCTTGAGGAACCTGGGGAATATGGGAAAATTTTCTAGGTAGGGAAAAAGGGTAAAAAAATGAGACGTATAAGCCTATGGTGAGTCTTTTTAGGAGCAACAGGGTGACTTTGAGAAGACCATTTTGAGGAATAGTGAAAATATGTTTATAGGGATAATGAAGGCAGTGAGATTTATGAAACTCAAGATATTCAAGGAATATTTTTTTCAGAAATCTATAAAAATCCTATAGTCATTTAAAGATAATGAAAAATACTAATGACTAACACTACCCAAGCAGACCTGGCAACGAATGGGAGAACCTAAGCTCGAATGGTTGAATATTCAAATATAGATGGCTAATCAACAGAAGATTATCCCATTAGGAAGACTGAAAAAGGTGGTGGTAGATATTGCAGGTGTTAAGGTTTACGCTGATTTTGAGGTAATCCAGATAGTACATGATGCGAACCCTTATCCGATGCTCTTGGGTCTAGATTGGGATATTGACATGGAAGGTGTCATTAATCTAAAAAGGAGGAGCATGATATTTGAAAACAAAGGAAAAAGGGTGATAGTCCCATTGGACCTAGCAGAAGGAGAGCGGTACACTGAATTAATACGGGAGGAAGAAGATTTCGATCATATATACAAACTAACTGCTCAGGAGGACAACCGGATCAGCCCCACAGCTGATGGCATGTTATGTTGGGAAAAATATGGCGAGTGCTTATCCGATTTAGACAGAGAAATAGAAAACTAGAAAAATTGGCTGCATGATGTGTCTGCACTAAGGTGTCCGATGTGTTTATTTAGAGGTAAGAGAACTACCCCACTTTGATGGCTCTGGTAATGTTGAAAATTTCCTTGAAGCAATAGAAGCAAGCGTTCCGGAGGAACGAAAATTTTGGGCCTTGGACTTAGCCATACGCGTAACCCTTGCACGTCGGTGGAAAACTCATAAATGAGCTTTCCGGGACTGGGGGGAATGTCGAAGGATGATTACCTTACGATTCCACGTACCAATTAGACCACCAATAGAGCTCTTCTCTGGGCGAGGGGATCCATTTAGGCACATGGCTCTCTAGCTAGAAGTATGGAATGAAGGCACAGGGAATGAATGGGTCCACTGATTTATTCACACATTAGGACCAATCCCTACCTCCTGGTATTTAGACGCAGAACTGCATCAAAATACTAGGAATTGGAGTGCAATGGTTGAGGACTTTGTCATGATGTTGGGACAAACTGGAGGCACCGAGCAACTTGATGAAGCCCTACAGGATATAGATTCTCTAGTCTTCAGTGGGTCCTGCCCTGAGCAGGAACGTGATGTGCTAGCCTGGGATGTGCAGCTACAGGACATTATAAACTATAGGAATCTGTCAATAGAAGCCTATGATGAAGACCCTCAGAATATTATGATCAAAGAGTTAGAAGGAGAACGAGATGTTGCATGTCTGTTGCTGCAAGCATTTGATGTCACCAAAACTCTGAACTTAAAAGAAATCAATATTGGCTTGGAAGAGCAGCCAAAGATGGCCAATATTGGGGATTACTGGTATGATGGCACAATGGGAAAAGTCGTAGAACTCCTAACTAAATATCAGGATCTGTTCCCAACCAAGTTTTCTGAACTTAAGGGGATTGCAGGGGACATGGGAGTTATGAGGATTAAGTTGAAGCCAGATGTGTGGCCAGTCAAACAACAACCCTATTTCCTGAATCCAAAAAAAAAAAAAGTTAAGGAGGAAATTGAAAAAATGGTGGTCGCAGGTATCATCGAACCAATAGAATAGTCAGATTGGGTAAGCCCCATGGTGGTCCAGGAAAATGAGACTAAAGGGGAAATAAGGATCTACGTCAACCTATGCAAGTTAAATTAAGCCTGTTTACATGATTCGTTCCCCACACCATTCTCCGATGAAATCCTAGATAATGTAGGGGGTCAGGAAGTTTATTTATTTACTGATAGGTTTTTAGGGTACCATCAGATACGCATTGCACATGAGGGTTGCAGCAAGATGACTTTCGTGATGGAGTGGGGCTCATTTCAATACACTGTCATGCCCTTTGGATTAAAGAATGCCCCTACCATATTTTCATGAGTTGTTGTAGCCGTATTTAAAGAATTCATTCACAAGTTCCTAGAAGTCTATTTTGATGACTGGATGCTGTCTGGATTAGTAAAGAACCACGTATCAAATCTATGCATGATGCTGGACGCCTGCAGGAAACACCAAATTTCGCTCAACATTAAGAAATGCATCTTCTGCGTCCCATTTGGGATTCTATTAGGACACGTAGTATGTCAGCAGGGAATGATGTTTGACCCAGCCAAAATCGCGATCATCATCAACTTGGTAGTTCCAACCACTAAAAAACAGCTGCGATCCATCCTCGTCCACACGGGTTACTACAGAAAATTCATCCAAAGGTACGCTTTGATCACCGCTCCGATGGAAAAGTTGGTGAAAAAGGATGTGTCGTTCTTCTGGGATGATCAATGCAAGAAAAGCTTCGAGCTACTCAAGGAAAATATGGTGACTGCACCTATCTTGATATTCCTTGACTGGGCAAATATCTTCGATGTCCACGTAGATGCATCAGGGATCACCTTGTGCGATGTCTTGGCGCAGCCTAGAGAAGGAGATATTGATCACCCGATGGCCTTTGCTAGCAGAAAGCTTTCAAATGCAGAACATAACTATTCTACTACAGAGCGGGAGGGGCTAGCAATGGTATATGCCCTACAAAAGTATAGGTATTACTTACTCAAAGGGCACTTCAAGATGTTCACAGAACATTCAGCTTTGAAATACCTAGTTAATAAGCCTATGTTGGGGGGTGGGGGGGGGGGGGAATAGATCAGTGGCTGCTACTATTTTAGGAATATGATTTTGAAATCATCGTGAAGCCAGGGAGGTGGAACGCAGGACCTGATAATTTGTCCAGAATCGAGAATGGGGAAGATTCGACTAACTTGGACGACGGGTTGCCTGATGCACAATTGTTTGCTGTCAAGGTAATTGATGAGCACTTTGCCAATATCATCGACTAGTTGACCACAGGGAAGGCCCCTGATGGCTATTCATCACCATAGAAAAAGGAATTGATTGCCCGCACAACCGACTTCACTATCATTGCAGGAAAAATCTACAAACTCGGGGCAGATGAGGTGCTACAAAGATACGTCCTTGAACACGAAAGACAGGTTATCCTAGCTAAATCCCACAGAGGAATTGTGAGGGGAAATTACGCAGGTAAAGCTGTTGTGCAAAATATATTAAGTGCCGGCCTCTGGTGGCCCACACTACACACAGATGCTCATACGTATTGTCAGGCCTGCGACACATGCCAACGAACCAAGAAGCCGTCATGACGAGATGAGATGCCCTTTTAACCACAGATGACCCTGCAGGCATTCGAAAAATGGGCCATTGAATTTTTAGGCCCCATTAATCCTCCACGAAAGAAGAAGGATGCTCGATATATCATTACTGCCACAGATTACGTTACCAGGTAGGCGGAAGCCAAAGCTGTCAAGGATTGTACTGTGGACACGATGACACACTTCAGTTTTGAAAATATCCTGACCTAGTTTGGGTGCCCAAAGATCCTGATGAGTGATAGAGGTACGCATTTCATTAATAAAACTATCGAGGCTTTGACTGAGGAATTCTAGATTCACCGTGAAAGGAGTACCCCATATCATCCACAGGTGAATGGGACCGTAGAAGCATTTAATAAATTTTTGGAATATGTGCTCACCAAGGTATATAACAAAAAATGGAGTGACTGGGATGTGTGCATCCCCTCTGTACTCTAGGCATATAGGACTACATGTAAGAATCTCACCGGGAAAAAAACCTTCACAATGGTCTACGGAAAGGAGGCTATCATGCCCATAGAATAAATTTTTCCCAGCTTGTGCATATCGGATTTCACTAATATGGTGGACCCAGACATCATGGAGGAACACTTGGCACAACTGGTGGCCTTGGAAGAGGACCGATTGTAATATTCCAAATTTGGAACAGCTACACTAGTGGGAATAATCTGAGCTATTACCAATGTGGAGCTTCAACAAAACATGAGCATGGAAATGTATAGCAGCTCATTAGATGTCAAATAAAATCATACTAGTAGATGAAATAACCTCACCAAGAGATTGGCCTATATCCTCCTTCTCGGGTGGGGAAATGCAGCAACACAGGGCATAAAACTGTTGTCTTCAGAAAATAACGCTATACAAGTGAGAAATGGGACTTGGATCCCTTATAATACATGATATTTTATTCACATGCAGAATTAGAGGTCAAATAAATAACTCTAGCTCATATAAACAGATCTCCCCAAGTCTATGTAGCTAAAATAAGCCAAAACCCCATAGCCTAGCTCATGCAGCAACTACTGAAGCAGGGATTGCATTATTATAATGAGGTTTTCTATATAAAATGAAGAAAGGGGTCTGATATGAAGCTTATATTAATCAAACAATAGAGAAATGGAGGTTTAACATCTTATATAGCAAAAACAAGACACGCGACAAAGGTTTCCGGCAAAATGCATGTACAAAGCAACACTGCATAAAATAATGCAGTTCACTGCAAAAATGTATTAAAAATGATTGAATATGACATATAAATGCTGAATAATATAGAGAATCACCTTCGTCCTTCTTATTGGATCTCCCGAAGGGAAATAAGCACCTCCTTCTCAAAGATTAGCATACAATCAAAGGGTGCAGTTCTACTGTTGCTGCTCCTGCATAAAAGACGCAGTTTACTAAAGGGGAATGTGTTGTGGCTGAATACAGACAAATGGATTCAAGCCAAATACATAAATGAAGCTCAAATCACTCCCCTTTGATCCCTTAAGCAAGCTGATCTAGAGAGAGGATGGAATTCCCGCACAGGAATTCCTTGCACTAAGCAGTGCAGGAACTCCGGCTAAACAGCTGAAGCATGCAATTGGTCTCAAGACCAGAACAGATAAATACATGAATGCATCTCCTTTGATGTTATGCCTTCCTTTTATCTTTGGCGAGCCTCCTCACCACAGACCCCACACAATGTTGAGGTGACTTCTTCATGAAGCTTCCTCCTTCAAAACTGTGCTGCCCTAGCTAGCTTCCCTTCTCTTTGTGACAGCGCTGTTGACTTGGTCAACTAGAACCAATCCACCTTCAATGCCTTTTTTCACACTAAGGGATCTTCAATCTGGTTCTCATATGTGTGTCTAGGTTGTTCCTTGTTTAAATTGAGCTAGTTTACTTGAGTGTTTCCTTCCTCCTCAAGAATGCATGTTGACTTAGTCAAACTTGACTATGTCCCCATCTAATTTTTCCTTGTTCACACTTGGAAGTGTAAAACCAGCTCCTGAGGTGATCTCCTTCCTTACTAAGGTGGGATTTATTCATAATTTTATCGTTCATGGGCCTCCTTACCCATTTATTCCTCTCCTAGGTGAAAGTAGCAAAATCTAATGTTCCAAATTGCTATGTGAAAATTTTGGAACATTACAGTCCTCCCCTCCCAAATGTTTCTTGTCCTCAAGCAACTTCAAGGATAGGACTGAAGAGAATCCCATTCTCCCTTGTAGCACCCTCATAAAATGAAGTCTCCCAAGGATCAAGGTGTTGCATCATCAATGTATCTCCAAGTTTCCTCTCCCAAGTGTGTAAGCTATCCAAATAGCTTGCATTATGTGACAGTGGTTCATCCATGGAGGAAAAAATGGGTTGTTTGAAGGTTCTCTTGGGGCATGAGGGCTGATATAGATTGGGATTCATCATCCCCATTTGAATCTCTCCTCCCCAAGCTATTAACCAAGCAAAATGAGCCACCCTCTAAAATGGTAACTCATGCAAATCATCCTCCACCTGAAGCTTCGGCAAAGTAGGTGCGCTGAAATTCTAGTCATGGTGGACATAGTAGTCTACCCCATGCTGCTTTATTTTCCACTTAAGACAAGTGTAAAGGATTTTCTGATCTTGGGCTGCCATCATGTTGCCCTCAAATGGCAAGAAGGAAGCTAGACCTCCAAAGGTCCCTCTCCTAGCTCTATGCATCAAGCTGGCCCAAATCATCTCATACATGATGGATAAGAAACCATCATCATATGGCACTCCATCCATCTCATGGTCCTCCTCATAAAGAGAAAAATATTTTTCTATGGAGGCCATGTCTCTTCCCATGCTCTCCTTAGAGCATGTAATGAAAAAAGTGTGGGGATGCTCCTCCCCAAAGAACACATCCACTCTATGTGTTCCTCCAATCATGCTCCTCATATAGGCAGGAATAATATCAGCAAGTAGGATCATGATAAACATCATAATGAGAGAAAGAATGAAGGTTTTATGTAGTGCTGGAGTGTACCAACAGTCTCCCAAGTGGCCACAACATAGTCTTCCCCACTGCAGCTTCAGGAAATGGTATGGTAAGTTGTCTCTTGACAAATGGCTTGCTGTATAAGTCATCACACCTAGTAGTAAATAGTAGATGGCTGGATATGTCAATTGAGAACACAAGAAGCAACCATATATGTTACACCATTTTTTGGTCATCTAACCAACTATCATTAGATGAACCCAAGTACACCATGTAAGACCAATTTTACCCTAAGTAAAATTGCTTTCACTATCTGAAATAACTTAGTAAAACACCTTTATTAAGTTTTTTATGGTCTAAACAGGAAACCCCAAAAGGAAATAATAAACAAATCTATATTTGTTTATATTTCGTGGTCATATTTAACCCAAAACAAGGAAATCAATTAAATAAATCCTTATTTATTTGATTATTTCCTAGGAATAAGTTATTTAAATCCCATTTAAATAATATTCCTAGTTAAATTTGACTAAATCATTTATAAATAATTAAATAAATAATTATTTATTTAATTATATTCCCACCATTTCCTTAAAATAGTAAATAAATCATTTATTTATTTATTATTTACAAATAAAGGAATTGACCCAAGTCAAAAATCCTTTTCCCTCCAACAAATATAATAAAATCTTCCTAAAGGGTGGTTCTAGAATTTGATTAATAATATTTTATTCATGCACCAAGTTCTAGATTGCCCTAATATTTTTTTATAAATAGAAGGGTTTTCCCCATTCATTAGTCACCTTTTTTTTCCTATTAGATCACTCTGGATCTATACACTTGGTCACATTTTCTCCATTTTTGCCTTGTGAGCTCCCATTGAGTTCTATGTTTGTCTGGGTTTTCTACACCAACAAGAGAGAGAGAGATTTTAGATCTGAAATGTTGAGGACTGTAAAGAACCCATCACATTGAGGAGAACCGGAAAACACCTTTCTTTTTTTCCTCTGAGGTGCCCCTTTTTAATATAATATAAAAAATTCTTTTCAAATACATCGTTCTTGTCTTGTCTATTGGATGCATGGAGCCACATTTTATTCTTACTACTTAATATCTTTTATGCTTAGATCTGGATTTGTGCAACATTATTCGGATCAACTAACCGCAGACTTAAATATATTGGCAGACATAATTGATGTTAGGGATATTTGTTATGCGTAGCTAAAGTGATATTTTATGACGAAAGATTCATACTAACAATATACTTGCCCTGGATCATACATTAGATGGTTGTCTCCATCATAATAGCTGGCTAAAAATAGACCATGGAGCCTAAAGAGAGATTTTCCCCTTTGGAGAGAAATGTACTGCAAGGAAATGATAAGAGTATACAAATATTGTGTTGAACAATCAACAAGTTCAGAAATAGAATTCTTACCATGTGATGGAAGCAAGATGGTGACAAGATCCATAGATGAATCCCCCGTAGTGGTATGGCATATCAATCTGAAGAGGAGTGAATCACATGCTCCATGAAAATCCTCCTTCTTATGCTTGGACATCCAAGTCAAGGAGAACATACCACAACAACCAATGAGTCCATCCACCACTCTATCAATCTCACCTCCTCTACGCCCACCAAGTACCTCAAATATGAAGTGATTCTAGGAATACTCCATCAACAAGCTCATGCCCCAAAGTGACAGCGCTATTGGCCTATGCAAATAGGCCCCTACCAACTCATAAATACATTCTCTGACATGTTCTATGTCAAAGACTCCTCCCATAATGTTTCCATCTCCTCCCATTGCAACATCATGAAAAATGTGAGAGAAACTCTGTCCTTGCCCTCTCTCAATCCTCCAAAGCAACAAATTTATTTGCTACCTCATCATAACTCCATCATACAACCGATGCATTGAAAGAAAAATGATCAAATCATCACAATGCATCCAAACTACTTGCTGCCCCATGATGAAAGTACTATGCCAAGTATCCTCCTCCCTCATACCCTTAGAAGAAGGATATGCCACATGATGGCCAAACTCTCTCAGGAGTAGACAACGTAGTTTTTGTAGAAATTTGAATAATGGATGAGTTATTCACCGAGATTCTCCTGATCACACACTATTTTAGCTTCATTCATAATACAAAATCTCTTCTACCATTGATCATCACATGCAGAAATAAAATCAATTGCATGCACGCATTAAAGCCATAAAAATTCACACATATGAACACAGTATGTAATGGGAAAGCTTATATCTGAAAACCCCGCAGCTATTGTGTATATTATAATGGAGAAATCATGTAACAAACTCAGTACAATACTCCTCACAAGTACTCAGTACTATCTCATGAAGTTACACACAATCTAGCTCAGTTTTGAACAGGTTACTGGTTCAAAACTCACTGCCAATTGCCTTGCCTCTATTGCGTGTTTCAATGCTATGGGATGGCCTCTTTATATAGATAAAACACCAGCCTAAACTGCGCAATCCTCATGGGCTTACTCCTCCTATCTGTGTGTTGCAAATAGCAACAGTATAGTCACAACTGATAGCTAACTCCACCCTTTCACCTACCTCTTTCACTGGTCTCCACTGAACTGATTGTTAGGACCTCACTATATATCATTTTTAATATATATTTTGACACCACCTTACCTTTTATAACCATGTTTAAAAAGGATTCCATCATCATTTTCATTTACTTTATCCCAAGGTATATAAAATCCTCTTCTTTATTATATGTTTAATCTGTTTACATATAATTCCATATTACTTTTATATTTTATCATTAATCGAAGTAGATTGTTGCTAACATAAGTCTAAAAGATCGCAGATAAGTTATATGCTGTGCTGGAATAATCGGTCGTTTCTGAAACAGTCAAACTTCGTTGCTGAAACAGTCGACTTCGTTGCTGAAACAGTCGACTCCGTTGCTGAAACAGCCAGCAAGCACGCAAATTCCACCACTATTCGTAATTTGCGATTCTGGAAGAGCATTTTGTGTAACAATGGAAACAACATGAAGACGTGGTTACACGGATTATTCTGAAGATAGTACTCTTTTGGTATCTATTGTAACAATATCTTTTTATGGAAGAACAGAATAGCTTGTTTTAAGAAAGAAGAACAGATTCGGGATAAACGTAGATTTGCTCTCATGTAATTGTAAGAGATGTCTCCTCTTTAAAAAGAGGAGACATCATCATTAGAAGAGAGTTCGAGTTTGAAAGCTACAGGAGAACATTGTGTTTGAGAGACTGGAGCTAGACTCCATTTGTAATGTATCATTTCTTTTGACAGATGAATAAAATTTCCTTTTGAGAGCTCCAATTTAATTCTTTCCCTGGGAATCTTGTGAGAGGGAAAGGGCCCACCTTCCTCACAATATTCACCCGATTGTCCCTGTAGTTTTTTTAATTTCTTTATGCTATTCACACTTTACTTAATTCTATTTGCTGAAACACCAGTTACACAGTTTTGTAGTTCATTGAGTATTATGTTTCCTTAACACTGCATGTGTTTAGTACATTCATTCTTAAGAAGTTGAGAGATCTATTTCTGTCATTTGTTTGAATGTATGATGCTGGGAAGCAGGTGCTGAAGGTTCCTGTACAAACGAATAGGGTCCTGTTTCCATTGATTTTCTTTCTTTCCTGCAGTGTGATTAGGAACAGGAGACAGGTGCTGAAGGTTCCTGTTCATGGGAATAGGGTCCTGTTCTCTTGAGTTATCTTTTCTACAGAGTGATTAGTGTCAGGCAGCAGGTGCTGAAGTTCCTATTTAAAGGAATAGGGTTCTGTTCCTGTTATGGTTGATTGGTTTCCTTTCCTGCAGATTGATTCCCCTTTATTTGGATTCTAAACTGCAATCTAGGAATTACTTCTGCTATAACATAAGTGACTTCAGCTTTGATTAAACAGAGTGTGAATAATTAGAATTGTATGATTGATAATTGTGTGGATTTTTACTACAACATTGTTTTTGCTTTTGAAATTGAGCATATCCAGTGCGTTATTGTATTTGGAATAAATAGACTTCCTCGGGTTGACAATTTATGTGGAGCTTGAATTGTGAAAACAATTAAAGCGACCAACATTTTGGCGCCGTTGCCGGGGAAGGCAATTATAGATTTCGAAAGCAGTAATATTTTATTTTCAGATGTGCAGATTGTATGAGAGGACGCAGAAACCAGAAGAAAACTAACCCCACAGGTGGCAAAGGCAAAGGAAGGGGAGGAAGAAAGACTTTCATTGACGAGATTGTATCAAAGGCTGAATCATCACAGAGATTAAGTTCTCGAAGACCAAAATTTCAGCACTCCCCTCAATCAGATTACAAAACAGAGGAAGTTGTGGGTCCTGAAAATATAGAGGAGCCAGTGATTAAAGAACCAGCAGTCAGTGCTAGAGAGTCAGAAGAAAGTGCTAGCAATTCAGCAAAGCACATTGAGGAAATAATAGAGAGTGTTGGACGACCAGTGGAGAACATTGAAGAGCCAGTAGAAGATCTTGACGATCGAGAAAGTGCAGTAGGAGAACAGACAATGGAAGGAAACAATGAAGATTTCTTTGGTGGAGGACGTGTAGATCCTGAAGGAGAAGGAAAGGATGAAAATTCTCTCTCTACCTTGGGATTTCCTATCAGTGATCTCCCTATAGGAACAACTCCTATGAAAAACATTCCATTGTCAGCTTTACCTAAATTTCATGGTTTATCCTCTGAAGATCCGGATGAATTTATTTTTGAATTTGATATATTATGCAGAAGTTATGATTATGTTACTAATGCTCAAAATTTGAAACTGTTTCCAGCAACCTTAAAAGGAAATGCTTTAAGATGGTTCATGAGCCTTGGGAGTCAGGTAATCACAACTTGGGAGCAGATGAAACATAAATTTCTTCTTAAATATCAAGACTACTGCCGGACGAGAGAAAATAAGGATGAACTATTCAATATGGCACAAAAGCTGGACGAGAAATTGGAGGACTATGTAGAAAGGTTGCAGTACAATATACAGAGATCTGATCATCCGAATATAAGTAAGGAAATTCGCAAAACAATATTACTTAGAGGTTTAAGGGATGATTGTTTAGACATGTTAAATATGCTTGGCAAGGGAGATATATCTAAAGAATCATATGATGAGATTGTTGAACTTTCTAAGAGGTGTTCAAGGGGAGCTGCAAGGAACAGAGTAAGTAATAGAGATTCCACCTATTCAAGAGTGCAGAAATAAGCCAGTGGGGGAGCAAAAAGAGTTGAAATAGGTAATTTACTTGAAGAATTTAAAACTGAGATGTTAAGTTCTTTTGCTTCACAAATTGACACTTTTCAGGTTAAGAAGAAGCAAGCTGAAGCAGAAGCAACTCTGGCTGTCTTTTGCCCGAAGTGCAGAGACAAACATCCACTAAGGGAATGCCCACTGGAAAAAATACCAATCTGTACCCTTTGTGAGAACGATCACGAAACAAAACAATGTCCATCTCTACCAGGAATAAAGGCAGCATTGCGACCAATGGAAGAAGAAGCTGAAGCAGTTTACCTGCTAACTCAAAGAAGACAATGGCAACCAAAAGGACAAGGTATGAACTCTAGTATGCCATTTAATCGTTGGAATAATTATTCTGCTTTCGGTCAAACAAATTACCCTCCCTTTAATCAAATGCAATACCCACCCTTTAATCAAATGAATTTCCCACCCATGTAACAATCAAACCCTCCCTTTGTTGATCCTACAATGTGGACTCCTTGGCCTCTACAGCAGCCATCTTCTTTTAACCCTTGGAATTCAAATTGGAGAAGCCAACAACTCCCGTATCCAAATCAATTGCCTCAATTCCAACAACCACTTCCTCTACCATCAAATGCTCCGCCAAATAACCAAATGAGACCCCAGCTACCTGTGCAACCAAATACTAACACCAATAATAAAGTTGTGCAAGTCATTGATATTCAGAATCAGTCTATATTTCCTACTATGCAATGTAATGATATTCATTTAAGATCTGGGAAAATAGTAGAGCCTATTATTGATGACATAACTTCTTCTGATTCTGATAAAGAGGAAACTGAGAAACATAAGAAAGCACAACCACCTTCTAACAAAAGTGTTGAAATAAAATAACCACCATTCCCCGAGCGTTTGGTTTTAACTAGAACGCCTGAAACACCTACTTTTAATCTTTTAGGGGAATTTCAAAATTTGTATGTTAAAATTCCACTTGTACAAGCATTAAGAGATGTACCAATTTATGCCAGAACAATAATTGATATTTGTGTTAAGAAACCTGGTAGGAAAACTAAAGATCCTTTTACAGTACATGTGATGGGTGACTTATCTGCATTAATGTCCGGAAAAACCCCTCCTGTGAAATATGGTGATCTCGGCCATCCTACCGTGACAGTTCAAATTGGTAAAACAATGATTCCTCAAGTTCTGGTAGATTTAGGTGCTGCAATAAACATAATGACTCTTGAAACTTCACAATTGTTACAGCTGAATAACACAATCAGAGATACACCTACCATTTTAGAGTTGGCTGACCGTTCTAGAATTAAACCTGAAGGAGTTGTTGAAGATCTACTTATCTCAGTTGAATCCTGGAATTACCCAGCTGATTTTGTTGTATTGCAGACTAAAACAAAGCTGGGGGGACATCCTTTAATTCTGGGGAGGCCTTGGCTGGCCATAGCTGATGCCTTTATCAGTTGCAGATCTGGTTCAATGACAATTTCTAATGGTTATGAAACTAAACAGCTTACTCTTTATCCTCATGGTACACCCATAATTAATAATGAAGATTCTATGTGGATGGATTATGATGATAATGTTGTTCAGCCTATTCTAACTATTGGGCAAGCTTTAACTCTTAAAGACAATACAGAGGATGAAATAATTAATAATTTTATTTGTGAACCTTCTTCTGTAATTGTTGAAACACACAATCAATTGACTGCAATTTTTGAAACAGATACCCAAGAAAAGATTGAATCTGAAGACTTATCTCAGACATTAACCACCATCTCCTCTAAAAGCATAACAGTTGAAATTGAACCTGGCAAGACATTAAACATAAATCCTGATCTAACAGTTGATGAAACACAGCAGTTAATGAAGTTATTGCATGAATATAAGGAAGCATTTGCATGGGATTACATAGATATGAAAGGGATCTCTTCTGAATTATGTACTCACCGAATTTATATTAAAGAGGGATGTCGACCAGTCTGTCAACCCCAAAGACGAATGAACCCTAATTTACGAGAAATTGTTAAAGAAGAACTTCAGAAATTGCTTAATGCAGGATTTATATACCCTATATCTGACAGTGAATGGGTTTCCCCATTGGTAATTGTCCCTAAGAAAAACAGGAAATGGAGAGTATGTGTTGACTACAGAGCCTTGAACAAAGCTACTCAAAAGGATCACTTTCCTTTACCCTTCATTGATCAGGTGTTGGATAGTCTGGAAGGGAAGAAATTCTTTTCTTTTCTAGATGGATTCAGTGGGTATAATCAGATTAGAATTGCACCCCAAGACCAAGACAAGACCACTTTCACTAGCCCTTGGGGAACTTTTGTTTATAGAGTTCTTCCATTTGGGCTATGTAATGCACCAGCAAATTTTCAGAGGGTTGTTATAGGAATTTTTTCTGATATGCTGAATGACTCTATGGAAATATTTATGGATGATTTTACTCCTTATGGTGTGTCTTTTGAAGATGCATTACAAAATCTTGAGAAGGTACTTAAACGATGTATACAAGCTCACCTTTCCCTAAGTACTGAAAAATGTCATATGATGATGAGTGAAGGAGTAGTGCTTGGACATTTTATTTCATCTCAAGGTATTCAGGTAGATCCATCTAAAATATTGGTCATTCAGAATCTTTTTGTTCCTAAAACACAAACTGATGTGAAAAGTTTTCTAGGACATGCTGGATACTACAGAAGATTTATTAAAGATTTTTCTAAGATAGCTTCTCCATTATTTGTGTTGCTTATGAAAAATTCTGAATTTAAGTGGACTAATTCTTGTCAGAAAGCTTTTGAAGAACTCAAGCATCAGTTGTCTATTGCTCCTATTTTGAGGGGGCCTGATTGGGCCCTCCCTTTTCATATATCTTCTGATGCTTCAGACACTTCAATTGGAGCTGTCTTGGGACAAGAGGAAAATCATCTTCCTTATGCTATCTACTTTATCATTAAGAATATGACCCCTGCTGAGCTTAATTATATAGTTACTGAAAAGGAGTTTCTTGCAGTAATTTATGCCATTAATAAATTTCGACACTATATCACTGGTTATTCTACTTTTGTGCACACTGACCACTCAGCTATCAAGTATTTAATGAAAAAATATGTTACAAATGCTAGAGTTACCAGATGGCTATTATTACTGCAGGAATTTGATATCACAATTGTAGATCAGCCTGGTAAAGAAAATGTGGTGGCTGATTTCCTTTCACGGTTAAAAACTGACAATGATATTCCAGTAGATGATTCTTTTCCTGATGAGTATTTGTTTGCAGTTTCTGCTCACTCTCCATTGTATGCGGATATTGCTAATTATTTGGTTGCAGGAAAATTACCATCACACCTGTCATACAGAGAAAAGAGAAGAATTGTTCAACAAAGTGCCAGGTATAGCTGGATAAGTGGGTGTCTTTTCTACACAGGGCTTGATCAGGAAATCTGAAGATGCATTAGGGAAGATGAAGTGTATGACATACTGAAAGCTTGCCATGATGGCCCTTGTGGAGGGAATTTTGCTGATAAGAGAACAACACACAAAATTTTGAGGATGGGTTACTATTGGCCCTCATTATTTAAGGATGCAAAAAAATATGTGAGGGCTTGTGACAGCTGCCAAAGAATGGGTCAACCCAATCATAGAGATCAAATTCCATTAAACCCCCAGGTAGTTTCTGAACCATTTGAAATATGGGCCTTGGATTTCATAGGACCCATTAATCCTCCATCCAATAAAAGAACTTATATATTAGTCTGTACAGACTATATGACTAAATGGGTGGATGCCAAAGCACTTATTAGAGCCAATGAAGAGGCTGTCCTAGCTTTCTTATTTGAAGAAATCTTCACTAGATTTGGAATTCCTAGAGAGCTAGTTACAGATGGAGGACCTCCATTCAATTCTCATGGTTTTAAATCTACCCTTCAGAAATATCATATTCATCATAGAATGACTACACCATACCACCCCCAGGCCAATGGGCAGGTGGAAAGCACAAATAAATTATTAGAAGCCATTCTAACTAAAACAGTGAAGGATAACCGGAAGGATTGGTCTCAAAGGCTCCCTGAAGCATTATGGGGTTACAGAACTACTTGGAGAAACACTATAGGTTTTTCTCCCTATGAATTAGTTTATGGTAAAAATGTTGTTTTTCCTGTGGAATTTGAAATCAAAACTCTAAGAACTACTTTAGTTGTTAATCTTGATTTGACTAATGTGCAGACAGCTAGGTTGCAGCAGCTTCTTGAATTGGATGAAAAGAGATTAGATGCCATTCACCAAACAACCATGATTCAACAACAGAGAATGAAGTGGCATGATAAAATTATCAAACACAAGTAGTTCCAAAAAGGTAATTGGGCCTTATTGTATGACTCTCGGTTTGAAAATTTTCAGGGTAAGCTACATACACGTTGGCTTGGACCATATGAGGTAGATGCTGTTTTTTCTAATGGAACGGTAAGACTTCTAACAATTGATGATTCTAAAACACCTCTACTAGTCAATCGTCATAGGCTTCGTTTATACCAGCACCCTGTTTCTAAAGAGGATTTCAAGACTTCTTGCATGACTGATATTCATTATATTTTTCTAGGGGAGTCTTCTGCTCCTCACGACATTTAATTTTCTGCACTGTTTCTTTAGTATTAGATTAGATTAGATTTAAAACTAATAATCCCTGTCAAGGGTTCGCATATTACAATTGAATTTTGTAGATTTTGGAAAAGCTCATTAAGGAGGACAGATTCATCATAAGAAGATCTGAAGCTTCAATCACAGAAGCTTGTTCCCTTAATTTTACCCCATTTCCTAGCAATATCCCTTCATTCCATTTCTACATTATTTCCCTTTTTCCCTTTTTCCCACTTCTACCATTCCTGAAATATCATCCTTCAGTTAGTATTTCCTATCCCTTACTGCTGAAGTTACCCCCTATCAAACACTTCCCCCACTTTTACTCTTCAGATACTTTGGGTGAAAATTATTCAGTACTGAGCAGATCCTGTTATGCTCCTATTCTAAATTTCAGAGAAATCTACAGATTCTTCCATTAATATCAAGCCATTATGAAGCACTCTACACTTCGAATTATTGAACCAAAGGTAAAAATGTAAGGTATGTGGTTTTAATGTAAATCAGTTAAATTATATTTTAAAGAGAGGATCTCGCTCATAATGATTGCAATCTCCACAAGCTCAATCATCATTGCACCATACGTAGGGGTGGGGAATTTCGAAAACTGAATAATCATTTCACATCAACCAATCCTTCGTCATTCTTCATTCCATTTCCGCCGTCATTGAGACTCCGCATCCTCTGTTGCAACAATTAGCTTGACCAAAGCTTGTGTTTCTGTCTTCTGTGCCTCTGCATGTGACTCAAGCTAGTAGCCATGGGAGGGTCGGCTATCAGACACGAGCCTGGTTCGATAACTCTTCTTCAAATGTTCCCAGAGGCCTATCAAATTTTTCAACAAGCAGGATGGACAACATACTTCAAAAGGTTAGGAGAATTTGATCAGCAGCAAGTTTTAGAGTTCGCACAGAACCTTCAGGGGAATTTCTCAGTGGTTCAAAGGGTCCACATTTCAGTTACAGAGGAGGACATAGCTCAAGTTTCAGGTTTTCCGGTTATCGGGACTCGCTGGTTCAGTAGGAAGCAAGTTATTTTAAATGCACAGCAAGATTTTCTTCTTCCAGATGAACCAGTTGAACTTAAAGGCCGCGGAATAAGTCTGCATTCACTTCCTCGACCATGGCCAATAGTAGCAGAATTCATCAAGCACTACTTGACATGCGAAGGGCGTTACCAGGTATTCTACCAACACGACTTCGTTTTGATGAATCATTTAAGGAATGGTTGATTAGTTAATATTCCCTATTATCTGCTTGGTTGTATCAAAAACATGTCCTATTATTGCAGACGGGTTAAATTCCCATTGTTATCCCTTACCCATCACCGTTTATGCCAATTATTAACTCAGAGGGGTTTTGCTCAACAAAAACCCCCTCTGAATAATCCACTCCTTATTCCCCAGCAGGCCCAAATCCCCCAACAAGCCGAAAGTTCCCAAGAAGCTCCTGAGAGTCCTTATGAAGGGCAACTGGATGATATCCCAGACTCCCTAGTAATTCCGTCCTCAGAACCAGTTGACCTACCCCCAAGTTCGTCCCACTTAGTAGAGTCACCCCTTCCCACTATTTCTATCCCTAGCGATGACTCTCTAACACCCCCATCCCCACCTACCCATAAAAGGAAGAGAAGAACCCCAACAGTCTCTGTCTCAAAACGACAAACAAGGGCCACATTCCAAATTTTCACTTCTTCCGAAAGCCCTTCCCCCAGAAAAGAATCTTCCCCTACAAAGAAAAGGAAAGACAGTGACTTCTCTGCTTTCCTACCAAAAAGGAAAATGAAAATGACTGTTGAAACAGGAGTTACTCCCATTTCCCCTGACCCTGCCACTATTCTGTTAAAACTTCACTCCTCACCCCCATTTCAAATTACCCAACCCGTCTCGTCTGGTGGCACTGCCACACAAGAACCAGTGCCCCGGGATAATACGACATCGTTTATGGCTCAAACAGTGACTGCCACACAAGAACCAGTCACTTACCCAGAGGCTAAAACACAAGAACCAGCCACTGTGGTACAAGAATCATACACCAAGCATGATAATACAGGGAAACCAGCTGTAGCTGCTCCACAAGAACCAGCTACAGCTGTGGATCAGCAGGAAACCCCAGCAGAATCAACCAGCACACAGGGTTCACACACTATGGAATCCTTATTGGAGGAAAATGAGTTTTTGAAGTTTGAACTAGAAGCCTATAAGAACGAATTAACCATGGCACGAGAAGCCTTTGATAGAGAATTGAATCTCTACATGCTAGCACACACATCATTAGCACAAAATAAGGATCCATGCAGAGAATACATGTGCCATGAGTGTGGTAATATTTACCAGCAGGCAGGGTACAAAGTAGTCAAAATTCACATATCTGAGGCATCTACATCAGCTGCAATTAAAGAAGAATGCCCTACTACCCCACAAGAACCAGTAGGGCTCTCAAAAAGTTTGGAAGAGGAAACTAAACCACAGATATCTCGCCCTGTGCTAGTCAGCTCAGCCACTCAAACAATGCCTCAACTGCAGATATCTAGCCCTGAGTTAGTCAGTTCAGCCACTCAGAAAATGCCCCAACCTAGTACTTCTAATGCCGGGACACAGACCCTGCCATGGAATCAATTATAACTTATGAACAAATGGAAGAAACAATATGCTGTAGAGCAAGATAAAATATTACAGCAGCATAAGTTAGCATGGCAGAATCACATGTATGCCAACTGGGATAGTTGGGAACAGACATTGCAACAGCTCAGGGATTCCAAGAAGGAAGTCAAGGAATCACAGGAAAATATGGTTTTGATGTTTTCATTAGTGCAAAAGTTGATGGCCACCCGAAAATCCTCTGTGAATTACTCTCTCATCCTCTCTGAACGTTTGGTTTATTTTCAATTAAAGGCAATAAAGGATGGCAGACCTCATGAATTGCTTACTGCATAACAATTTGTTAAGACTTTTGCTGAGGCCCCTGAAAGTGACCAACATTTGTTGTGTGAACTTTATCTCCATAACGAGGCCATACCTGAGAATAGAAGAGTCAATCTCACTCCAATTGCAGGTGATGTACAAATAAGGGCATTTGTTTCATTTTTGGCCAATCATCTCACCTGGCAAACTACGTTTATTGCAAGTATTCATAATGAGGAGAATAGGCTCCTTTGGATTAGACCGGAACCTTTAAGTCCAGCCATGTTTGTAGCACAATATCACCAATTCTTACAGAAGCCAGGAATGCATAGGTACATGCAACAACTACAGGCTTCAACACTTTTAAAGTGTCAACAGCAAATCAGAGTAAAGGAGGTTGCTGCATTGAAGGCCAACACTATGTTTTGGCAGCAGTCATGTAAGGAAAGACAAGACTATCACCCTTTTAGCCCTGATAATCTTCAAGCTGCACTTTCCAGGGTACCTAATTATACCAGATGTATTCGGCATTGTGGAGAAAACTGGATTGGTTACCGTTTTCATTTTCCAATTCTATGGCTACCTTCAGAGAAATATCAGTGTCACTACCAATTGGCTGGCAGAGATGAAGCTGTAGAATTCCGAGCTCCGACAGAAGCCACCTTCTCCAGCTACTGCTTGAGCAACTTGCATGCACAGAGTCAGTACTCAGACTCTGACTCAGACTAGGAGTTGCCTGAGGACATGCAACACTTTCAGCTGGGGGGGATGTTAGGACCTCACTATGTATCATTTTTACTATATATTTTGACACCACCTTACCTTTTATAACCATGTTTAAAAAGGATTCCATCATCATTTTCATTTAATTTATCCCAAGGTATATAAAATCCTCTTCTTTATTATATGTTTAATCTGTTTACATATAATTCCATATTACTTTTATATTTTATCATTAATCGAAGTATATTGTTGCTAACATAAGTCTAAAAGATCACAGATAAGTTATATGCTGTGCTGGAACAATCGGCCATTGCTGAAACAGTCAAACTTCGTTGCTGAAACAGTCGACTTCGTTGCTGAAACAGTCGACTCCGTTGCTGAAACAGCCAGCAGGCACGCAAATTCCGCCACTATTCATAATGTGCGATTCTGGAAGAGCATTTTGTGGAACAATGGCAACAACATGAAGACGTGGTTACATGGATTATTCTGAAGATAGTACTCTTTTGGTATCTGTTGTAACAATATCTTTTTATGAAAGAACAGAATAGCCTGTTTTAAGAAAGAAGAACAGATTCGGGATAAACGTAGATTTGCTCTCATGTAATTGTAAGAGATGTCTCCTCTTTAAAAAGAGGAGACATCATCATTAGAAGGGATTTCGAGTTTGAAAGCTACAGGAGAACATTGTGTTTGAGAGACTGGAGCTAGACTCCATTTGTAATGTATCATTTCTTTTGACAGATGAATAAAATTTCCTTTTGAGCGCTCCAATTTAATTCTTTCCCTGGGGAATCTTGTGAGAGGGAAAGGGCCCACCTTCCTCACAGGATTCACCCGACTGTCCCTATAGTTTGTTTAATTTCTTTATGCTATTCGCACTTTACTTAATTCTGTTTGATGAAACACCAGTTACACAGTTCTGTAGTTCATTGAGTATTTTGTTTCCTTAACGCTGCATGTGTTTAGTACATTCATTCTTAAGAAGTTGAGAGATCTATTTCTGTCATTTGTTTGAATGTATGATGCTGGGAAGCAGGTGCTGAAGGTTCCTGTATAAAGGAATAGGGTCCTTTTTCCATTGATTGCCTTTCTTTTCCTGCAGTGTGATTAGGAACAGGAGACAGGTGCTGAAGGTTCCTGTTCATGGGAATAGGGTCCTGTTCTCTTGAGTTATCTTTTCTACAGAGTGATTAGTGTCAGGTAGCAGGTGATGAAGTTCCTATTTAAAGGAATAGGGTCCTATTCCTGTTATGGTTGATTGGTTTCCTTTCTTGCAGATTGATTCCCCTTTATTTGGATTCTAAACTGCAATCTAGGAATTACTTCTGCTATAACATAAGTGACTTCAGCTTTGATTAAACAAAGTGTGAATAATTAGATTTTTATGATTGATAATTGTGTGGATTTTTACTACAACATTCTTTTTTCTTTTGAAATTGAGCATATCCAGTGCGTTATTGTCTTTGGAATAAACAGACTTCCTCGGGTTGACAATTTATGTGGAGCTTGAATTGTGAAAAAAATTAAAGCGACCAACACTGATCATGCACTGTAGTGAACTGATGTGTTCTTGAGTTGAATAATGAGTTACTAATTAATGAATTAAATAATATTTAATTCACTCCACTCATAACTAATTGACTAGCTAGTTAAACTAATCTCAACTAGTTCAACTAAAATAAACAGAACACAACTCCACTATCTATCTCATTAACTCCTCCAAACTTCTGTCACATGAGTTCTAACTGAATTCATCATGCAATAGCTTCACTTAAACCCTAGGAAAGCGTATTTCCTTCTGTCAGATGCATGTGCCACATCCAGGCATCAAACTGAAGTGCTCCAAGAGAATAAGATAATGTTTAGAGTCCAAATATTATTAAGAGCTAATAATATTCGACATATCTATTTTTAGACTAGCAATCTAAAAATAGATTCCGCCCAATATGTCTAAAAATAGAAATCCATATATTTTTCCAACTTGACCAACCATCCACAAATAGCATCCCGCAACTCATAGAATATGATCGACATGTCTAAAAATAGACATAGTCTAAAAATAGACTTTGCACCAAAAATCACCTGTGTGGCCTCCACCTAGTTTAGGTGATCACTTTCCAACTAGGATCAGGAATGATGTTTCACGATGCCTCCTTCACTGTTTCTTGTTGCAATATTCAACAGTTTTTCCTCCTACTACCCAGTGTCATAGATTTGCAAGTAGCTCTCTAGGTCATTGCTCTCTATCCACATCCTCTTATCCACCGATGGATGCCTCCTATCATCCTCCATCTTGGCACTCCTCCAAAAGAGGCTACCATCCTCCCATATCAAATTTTTATCCTTGCATTTCATGAGATGCTGAAATGCATTCCTTGGAGACCTCCATGAAAAGATCTCTCATCAATGATTATCTTGAACCCATAAGGATCGAAGTGGCTTGAAGGCAAAGCCTCCTTGCTGCTACTTCTTGACAGCGATGTAACCCTCCTCCAAGGTGTTCTGGCTCTCTCATTTTGCTCCTGCATGAATTTTTTTGGAGCAACGTTCACTCCATCCTCCAAGTATTCACACTCCAACCTCAAGGGTTGTGTGTAACTCATTAGTGATATATGAGGTTGATGGTTCAAATCTCCCTTGAACCCTTCAAGCTTGCACAACGCAGTGAAATCCTGCTACTCTATCTCAGCAATACCATTTGATCCTGGGCCATATGCAAAAAAATTCCCAACATTTTCTGAAATTTTAAGATATCGAAATTTATACATACCTTTGTGAGCCTTCGGAACATCTTCTATGGCTAGAAGAGTCCCTCTCCCCAATTTAATAGCCGTTCCAACTACTGGTGTAGAAGGCTTCTCTCTCAATGCTATGACAACGCTGGTACTTGCCTCCTCCCATGGTGGTGTGGGCCTACTCTCCTCTGATATTCCTTCATCAAAGGTTCTGATCAGCTCTTGAGTGAACTCAAAGAAGGAAGTCACTCTTGTGTGTCTTAAGTGACTGCACCACCAAGCATTGGCTTCACCCTCCAGGTGCAGCACTGCAACTTCTGTTGCCTCCTTCTCTTCCATTGGATGAAGTAGGAAGAATGCCTCAAGCTTCCTTGCCCAAGATCTTTCTGTAATTCACCCATCAAATTTAGACAATAGGAATATATTTTCTTTTATCTCTCCTTTGCTACAAGGTCTTCTCTCTTCTCTCAGTTGAATAAACTGAGCAAAATATAGGGTCTCTTTGAAAGCCCTAGGTTGGCACTTGTATTCTGCCAAATACCCACTCAATATTTCATGCTCTAAGTGGTCTCCTTGCTCTTCAATCCCTCTATGAGAACAGGAAGTGCATGCATCTTCTTCTGCTTCTTGAAACCTCCTAGAGATCTCATTGCAACTCTCTCCTCCTTGAAACCCTCTTGAAGTTTCAATGCATTTCTCTTCTTCTTTCTTCTTGGATCTGAAAATGGATGAGAGTAAGCTCATCCTCTCCATAATTTTTTTCTCCTCTTATTCTTATCTTCTGATTGGATCTGAAATCCACAGGCTGAGCCAAGATGGCAGCTTTGATACCACTGTAATGTTCCAAATTTGGAACAGCTCACTATTGGGAATAATCTGAGTTATTACCAATGTGGAGCTTCAGCAAACCATGAGCATGGAAATTTATAGCATCTAATTATATGTCAAATAACATCATACCAGCATATGAAATAACCTCAGCAAGAGATTGGCCTATGTTCTCCTTCCAGGTGTGAAATGCAGCAACACAGGGCATAAAACTGTTGTCTTCAGAAAATAACGCTATACAAGTGAGAAATGGGACTTGGATCCCTTATAAGACATGATATGTGACTCACATGCATAATTAGATGTGAAAGAAATAACTATAGCTCATATAAACAGATCTCCCCATGTCTATGCAGCTAAAATAAGCCAAAACCCCATAGCCTAGCTCATGCAGCAACTACTGAAGCAGGGACTGCATTATTCTAATGAGGGTTTCTATAGAAAATGAAGAAAAAGGTCTTATATGAAACTTATATTAATCAAACAATAGAGAAATGGAGGTTTAACATCTTATATATCAAAAACAAGACACCCGGCAAAGGTTTCCGACAAAATGCATGTACAAAGCAGCATTGCATAAAATAACGCAGTTCACTGCAACACTGTATTAAACATGACTGAATATGACATATAAATACTGAATAATATAGATAATGGCCTTAGGCCTTCTTATTGGAGCTCCCAGAGGGAAATAAGCACCTCCTTCTCAAAGATTAGCATACAATCAAAGGGTGCAGCTCTACTGCTGCTGCTCCTACATAAAAGACGTAGTTTACTGAAGGGGACTACACTGTGGCTGAATGTAGATGAATGGCCTCAAGAAAAATAAAAAAATTAAGCTCAAATCACTCCCCTTTGATCCCTTAAGCAAGTTTATCTAAAGAGAGGAAGGAATTCCCACACAGGAATTCCTTGCACTAAGCAGTGCAACAACTCCGACTAAATAGATGAAGCATGCAATTGGTCTCAAGACCAAAATAGCTAAATAGATTATTGCATCTCCTTTTATGTTATGCCTTCATTTTATCTTTGGTGAGACTCCTCACCCTGGACCCAACACAATGTTGAGGTAACTTCTTCATGAAGCTTCCTCCTTCAAAACTGTGCTGCCCTAGCTAGCTTCCCTTCTCTTTGTGACAGCATTGTTGACTTGGTCAATTGGAACCAATCCACCTGCAATGCCTCTGTTCAGACTAAGGGATCTTCAATCTGATTCTCATAAGTGTGTCTAGGTTGTTCCTTGTTCACATTGAGCTAGTTTACTTGAGTGTTTCCTTCCTCCTCAAGAATGCATGTTGACATAGCCAAACTTGACTATGTCCCCATCTAATTTGTCCTTGTTCACAATTGGAAGTGTAAAACCAGCTCCTAAGGTGATCTCCTTCCTTACTAAGGTGGAATTTATTCATAATTTTATTGTTCATGGGCCTCCTTACCCATTTATTCCTCTCCTAGGTGAAAGTAGAAAAATCTAATGTTCCAAATTGCTATGTGAAAATTTTGAAACATTACACCGGTTCATTGCTCAATTTCACCAAAAGGTGCAGAAAAATCTTGGCATGATTGACATAGTCAGCAGAAGGTATTTTTGGAGGAATAATTGGTACTACTTTATGATAGCCAGTTCGCGAGACACCCGGGAAAGTTCCAACAGCATAGGTTGGCCACATTGCACAACGATTCTCTGCCAGGATATGTTAATGGGAGTCGGTTGAAGCCCTACATGGACTCCTCGGTGCCGATCAAATGACTATATGGTCGGAGTAGCCGTATAATGGATGTTGCACACACCTAGTCATGAATGCGCAGGGATGGTGCGAAGGATTGGAGGTGCGGGTGGGTACGATACAAGGGCAAGAGTTGTGCGTGGTGGAATGAAATCACCAGTGAAATGGATCAGGAGCATGGAAAAGCATGCCTCCTGTTTGACGAAGAGGGTAAATTACAATTAATGTGGTGATTTACGAGGGTTTTTTATCATTCCCATAACAATGAAATGAATTTAAGGCTAAACAAGCCGTTAGTTCTGCAGGATTGAATTACTGTTCAAATTCCTCGCACCTTAGACACTTTCATAAATATCATCTCATCTATCTACTTTCTGTCCGCATAACTGAGTGAGCTACACCGAGTTCATTTTCCAAGCAAGGATGACCACTACAAACCCTAATGAGCCTCCGCCTGCAATAACGTCTAAAGAAATAGGATCTGATGAGGCCCTGGAAGTAACCCGTAAAGTAGAGGAAATCATCTCGACCCTGGCAAAGTGGAAGGAAAAAGAAAAGGTAAAACATGCGAAGTGGGCTGGCCGGAAGCCTCCTACTTCCCCTAGGATTAGGCACTCCCCTCAGAAAGTGCCTAAGGGGTGATCTCTTGATGCACCCTAGAACCCAATGGCACTCACAGCAGAAGGCCTACAGGCGAATCCGCTGACTTGGTTACCACCTTATGTTAGGCCACACAGAATGACATCACGCATGCCCAATTTTGATATCATCTGCGCTTACCTTCAGATCCCTCCGGTCCCAGAAGAAGTACCCCAGCTGGGAGGAATGTTTGGCCACCTCCCCCATATAAACTTCGATGACCACGACCTAGGGAACCTAGACGCCTTCCCTTCGTTAGCTCCACACCTATACCTGGAACATTTTTTCGAAGATGATGTACTAAAGGTAGAGCCAATGGTTTGGGTCAAGGGACTAGCTGAAGCGCGCATCCTAAACTTGTTGTGCCTCCCCCACTTTGGTCGATACAACATCACCAGTCTATTTGTTTGCCAGCTGATGGTACTCATTCATGATGGATGCCTATTGCTTTAGGGCTGCATACCGATTGATGCTGCTCTCATTCACCGAATCACTGGCCTTCCTATGCATAGACCCAATCCTAGGGAAGGTACTGGCAAGAAATTAGAGCACCATATTGTTGAATATGTCCGGAAAGGTACCATGTCTCACGCAACAAGCGGGGCTTTCAGATTGATACAATTAGTGATCCAGGGACACGCATGGGTACCTTACTTCTTGCCTACAAGTTGATGTGAAAATGCCAAGCCACGGCTTCCCTCGCCCATGTAATTCAAATTGCTAGCCAATGCAAAAAGGGAGTTTGTTTTAATTGGTCCCAGTACCTGGTTGAAGAATTCATCGATAATGTGCGCGAGGCTCAGGATCAAGTAAAAGCTTTCTACTACTCATGGATGATCCTACTAATCATCTTAGTTGCATGGGAGACTCCATAAGAAGCAATCTTCCCCCCTCTGGAGCCCAGTATGTGTGAGGGGGCGCGGTTTGCTAACATGTGGGACTCAAAGGACCCCAAGCGGGTTGAGGAGAATAATTCCCTTTGGATACTCTATGATGGGGCCATATTTGTGGCCATTGATTTCTAGCCGTGCCTGTCCCCAATAGTCTAAAAAAAACATAAGAATATTGTAGCATTTTAAGTGACCATGCACAATGTGAAAATTTGGGCCCGTAAATATCACATCTTGCATAACCTTCTGTATATGACCATCAAAGATGAGATTGAATGGATAATTTCCACTTGTCTACTGGAGTTGAAGGTCGCAGCCCAGCAAGCCAACCGAGATGCAACAAACATGTCTGGCTGCAATGCAGTATCAAAAGTTACCACTCTGCACGACCCAAAAACGGATTCGGCGCTTCCCACCTCCACACTGCGGCCGACCCCCAGAAGCACTACCACGTAGCTAGAACTAGAATTCCTGCCAGATCAACACATAAATGATATTTATGACACAGGTATATCAGTCTTGCATAGTCTCAAGCGTACCCATAGGCTGCTTGAGGGACCTAGGAAGAAGTGTAAGGCTAGTAAGACCGACACCGACATAGAGGTTACTTTGATGGAGGATGACCTTTACCAGACTGACGATGCTGTCACCACCACGTCTACCGATCAGTGGACTACTTGGGAAGAATAACACAAGTCAGCTGTAGAAGTCTTGCAATCAGAGCTACAGGCACTCCGGCTCAATGCGGACACCCTTCAAGCGAGTGTAGATCAAGCGAGGGAAAATCAACTGAGCGTGGTGTTAGGTCTCTGTAATTTGCAAGATTGGCAAATACAAACTTCAAAGCCTACATAAGAACCACTTTGGGATTCTAGGATCTAGCCCTCCTGAATCCAGAGAGGGATCTCTCTATAGGTGTGTTTAAAGATGTGATCTTTAAGGCTTGAAATGTGATATTAGGCTAGTTATTAAGAACAAGGGTTTTGTTTGGTTTTGGTTGGGAAAGAATATGATGAAGGTGAGGGAAGTTTATATGAAGGGTGAAGGTGTAAATAAGCGAGAGAATGGTTTAGCTAATAAGATAGGAAAGAAGTAGCTTCAATCCATTGGGCTATGGAGTCATAGAGGATTTAATTGAAACATCAAGTCCACAAAGGTTACCATGGGGAAAGTCATCTACACCTCAGGATCTGTTAGATTAAATGATGGAATGGAACATCAAAGTGTTGTGAAGGTGGAAAAAGCCAATAATTTCAACAAGGATTTATTAATTTTCCAAACAAGAAAAGCCTTTTAAGTAACTATTTAAAACCAGCCAAAGGACAGGGCTAACCATAGACTTCTTTGGACAAGCTTTTATTAAAGCTAACTTATCAGACAAACAATCCAGTAATCCACATGACTACTTTCAAAAATGATGAAAACATTAAAGACAAACATAAAAGTAACTTAAGATCAAGTAAGATATCATTGAAATCTAGACCTGCTTTCAGCATACTCTAAGGGAAACTTTCAAGACAAATTGTTGGAGAAGAAACTAGAGGACAGGGCTAACCATAAACTTCCCTAGTTCAGTATTTACTTAGCATGTAATGAAGATCTCATTCAAGAAAAATGTTTAAAGTTTGGACAGTAAGACATGGGCTCACCAACATTCCATAACTATTTTAGACTGTATTGAATCATTATCAAATACACAAAGGAGGAAAACATAAAGATAAAGCTTATCAGTGAGAGTAGGGTACCCTTAACAGTAAATCCTAGCTCTATATTTGTTGTTCTTTATTAGAGAAAATGGAAAATATGAAAAAAATGAAGGAAGACAATTTACAATAAGAAAAACATCACCATTAATGTAGATGAGGATCCCATGGAATTTGACTCGTATATTGATGTTCAAACTAGTACAATCTTCAAGTCCAAAAGGTCTCAACAACTCAGAAAACTTTCTCTTCTCAGCTTGTGTATCTTCAATTACAAACAGAGCTTCAACAGCTTCAGCAACTATTTACATGCTACAGATATCCAGAGACCAACCTTTTACAATGTGCTCCTCAAGGAGATTTTATAAGAAAATGAGGAGGTGGAAGAGTTTCTAGGTTTTAAGTATTATTAATTCCATAGTAAAAACAATCCTGAGCCTTGAAAACCATGCAAGGCATAAGGCAGGGATGCATTCAACCTATAACTCTGTTTCTTCTTTTTAAGGTTTAATGGATGGAAGATTGACTTCAGGGCACTTTCTTATCTTTATAATAACTCTGCTGACAATTTGTAATAAGTTCTTTGGTTAAATTAACTGTTCAGTTGTCTTTAGGAAAATATCTTTGAAAATAGGCAATAACTATGCCTTATTTGATTTCTGTGAGGCTACAGGTGGATTTTGGTAGCTGGAGAGGATTCAATTAGCCTCTGATGTGGCAGTGGAGGCTCTTCAGAATGATATATTTCTTTGTTTTATCTCACAACATTGTTAATTTGTCTTGATCCGTGTTTTAGGTCTAATCAGCCTTAATCTTGGTCTTCTGATCTTCATAATGTTTTTATCTTTGGATTAGGCTTTTGATTCTTTATTTTCTAGGCATCAATCCCTTAAAACTGTGTTAAAAACCTTTGATCATTTATTTCTTCTTTAATCCCATCCTTTGACATTGATACTCTTTGTATAATTAAGGTTCACTGTGTTTTTGTTGTTTTTTGTAGGTGTGCAGAGGGCTTTATAACATTACCAATGTTCATGAGACATGGGTAAAATCATATGTGAACCCTACAGATTCATTTTCTTCATTGATAGTGGCCTGGGGATCGTCATCCCTGGCTCTTGATTTCCTTTTAAAACTATGAAGAAACACTTAAAAACCTGCAAAAATACACAAAAGTTAGGAAAACCCGTGAAAAATAGGTTAAGGCTACTTTGGAGGTGAGGTTTAATCATGGCCATCAATCCAGATTAATTGAAGATCAATATTTCTCGATGGGTTTGATGGGGAGACAGTTGAATGAAATGGTGGTCAAATTAAGTCCAGACCGTCGGATGAAAAAGATGAACGGTGGAGATCAAGCGAGGAGATCTTCGGAGGATAAATGGAGGAAATGACTTGGGGGTTAAAATGTAATCTGGGCCATTGGTTTTAAATGATGAATGGCCAGGATCAAGCGATGGAGCACTCGGGAGTTCATACGGTGGGGAAATGCAATGGGGGGGAAGATTTAATCAGAACCATCGATCTTCAGAGATCGACGGTGGGGAATCCTTGATGAAATGCTCGGTAGAAAAAGCGATGAGCAGAGACCTGGGGGTTAGAATGTGATATGAGCCATCAGATTAAAACAACTGACGGCTAAGATCATATGATGAGGCTTTTCAGAGAGTATATGGAAGGGCGATGGCTTGGGTCATAGAGTGATGAGGGCCATCATATTTAAGTGATGGATGGTTTAGATGTGATGATGAAACCATTTGAAGGATAGAATGGAGGGCAAGAAAGTTGGGGTTGAGATCTAATATGAGCCATCGTATCAAAACAACCGACATCCAGGATTAAAAATTGAAAAGAAACGGTAGCGGAGAAGGGTGGTAAAGCGGAAAAACCGCTGGTGGTATTCGCGCAGCTCTGAGGTGGTTTGGAAAATTGGCCAAAAAAACAAGATATGCTTCGCTTGTTGACACGCGTCCTTAGAAAACTGCCTATTTCGCGTTTTTTCAGGCGTTAAACCTCATGTGCAAAAAAAAATAAGAAAAGTGTTGCTGGCCGTCGGATGAGGGGGTGTAGATCCGACGGTGCGGATTGCACGTGACGGGGGAAGCTACAGGTCGGGGAGATAGTGGAGTACACACGTCAGTTTGTGAGTGGATGAGGTTTATACAGGGTGGATGGTAGGTCCCAAAGGAGTTGGGTCTGTCGGGTTTAATCCAGACCATAGGATTTAAACGATTGACGGTCTATATTTGAAGATGGAGTGATGAAAGAAATGTAAGGTGGATAGATAGGCAGAGATCAGGTTAGATCCCGACCATAGGATGTATGAAATGAATGATTGGGATTTAATGATGGAGCGGAGTCAAATGAGCAGAGGAAGAGGTAAGAGCGGGGATTGGGTTTAATAACGACCGTTGATTTGCAAAGATCAACAGTGGATATTCAATTTAACGATTTCGTCGGGGAATGAAGAAATAAATGGCATTATGAGTTTTGATGGGGGTTTGGAGGGGTTTTAGGTCCTTTAAGTGCCTGGTTGCGGGGCTTATGGTCCTATGAGGCAAGGGTTTACCAGAGTTAAGCCATCGGGGGCTTAAGAGACTTTTATGTGCAGAAAAGGTATTTTTGGCCTAAAAACAGAGTTTTTAAGGCAAATTTAGGGTTTCGGTAGGGAAAATAAGGCATTTTTAAACCAAATAACAGAGAAGTATCAGGTTTAAAATGGATTTTGGAGTGATTTCGAAAGTTAAATGAGGCTTGTGGAGGGATTTTTATGGAGAAAAAGGGATGAAAATGGGGTCACTTATGAGTGAAAGGAGGGGTAAAAATGAAGGGAAAATGGGGTTTTGAGCAGTCTTCTTTAGGTAAACAGAAGATTTTTCAGGATTATGAGGGAAACAGCAGTGAAGATTAACATAAGGATTAGTCATCTTCATAAGAATTTAAGAACCAAAAATTTGGTCATGAAATTGTTTCTTGAAGGCTTAAAAATGATTTAGCCACCATTTGGTATGACAATTTTTTATAGGTGGCTAACAGCGGCTCCAACTTGGGATGGAAGCTCCTTGGAGGTGTCAAGAACCTCAGACAAATCTTCTCTGGAAGCTGATCAATGCCTTATCCATTGGGCTGCAATTTTCCTTTCTTTTGCTGGTCTTCTTTTGATCTAACAATGTTTGTAGCCATTAAAAACAATGGAATTCTATCAAAACAAGCTTTATACCTACCCAATCCTAATGATATAACTTTTTTTCTTCTTTCAGAGTGCATTTGGATTGGCAAGCTCTTTTTACAAACATTTTATTCTTTTGAAATCATAAAACTAGTCTATTTCTACCCTTATTTCTCCATGAACTTAGATTAAGCAGTTGAGTTCATAAGCTTCTCTACCTAACTACACTTTGTCAAGATTAGACTGTTTGACAGAATTTATTCTCTAAATTCTAAAACAAAAATTTAAAAGCAGACAAGTCAGGATTGAATAGTCTAACTTGTTGCTGATCTATGGCATAAAAACAAGCTGCACATAGACTAAAATTTGCAAAATTTAAAGCAAAATGGTGAAGGCTTAAGATCTAAAAACTAAAGAACATCCTTCACTTTTCTTCAGCTCTATTTTGAATTTGTTTGAGATGTCTTTCTTTCTTTCCTGGTTCAAGTTTTGGGTATATTAGAACCAGTTTGTTTTCTACCTTTGGCTCAAGATTTGATTTGATTAGAGCCATTTTACTTTTGAATTGATAGGTTTAGATTTTGAGCTTGTTTGAACCTTTATTTTTCTATCCTAATCTACCTTACTGATAAGCCAAGATTAAGTTGTTTGGAAAATCTATTTCACTAACCTATCAGCAGTAAATTGAAAACTAATTAGTCATGATTAGGCTATATGACTAACTAGGAGTGTGTTTCTTAGGAGTGGAATTTGAGCTTGCACACTTTCAAACTTTATTTCTCTTTTTTGGTATGGGGTTGTACCTTTCTTATTTTCTCTCTGCCCTCTTTTCTATCTTCTATTATTTTTGTAATTTTCTTTTTTCTTCAAGACAAAAATCAATAACTAACTAAATGCTCAAAGATCAGATTTTATTGACTTTCCTAGCTACCCTATTCTAACTTGGAATATTTACATTCTTATATGATACAAAAGTGCCAATGTAGCTAGTTGAGTAGTGACAAAAAGGAAAAGAAACTTTGGTTGCTTTTCAGGGGCATCCATAGTACATTTTGAAGATTAATCTTCAAGACCAAGGCTATCACAGAAGGTGACATCTTTTTATGTATTTGGCTCTTGCAAAGGATCCATGCCTGATAATTTGAGCCAGTTGGGGCTTCCACACACTCTTCCAAAGGATCAACAAAGAAAAGATGAAGATTATCTTCTTTTTGGCCCTCCATGGTTGGTAGATTGTCTTCTTCCAAGACATCAGCTTTGAGGACTGTTTCTTCAGTATGTTCCTTGGAAGCATCATCATCTTTAACCTGCAAATCAACAAGCAGTGAAATTTCTTCTTTCTCTAAATGTATGCTTGCTTCTGATATAAATTTAGGTTCTTTGAATGACAGATTGACATTAGTGATAGGAGAAGTTTCTTCTTGAAAATATGGTATATCCTCAGTAGGATGTGTTATGGCCTAAATCTACCTCAGGCTGAAGAAGGCAGCGTCTAGGGTAACATCAAACCACACTTAATCTAGTAGCTAGCCCTACCAGATCGGGAAAGGGCTCTCTCCTAGTCAATCTCAGCAAAAATAATCAGTGAGGCTTGATATGACTTGAATAAAGGCTGATTTTAGGCTAGGTACATATGTAAAAGAATTTAATTTGATTTTGAGGGTGTTTGTTAGATCAAAGGGAAGGGCAGATTTTGGGTTTGGGGAATAAGGCCTAGTTTTTGTAGAGATCTGAATGGGGAAAGGTAGGAAATTGTTTTGACACTTCAATGTTGAATGAAATAGATAGCTCAGACTGGTGAGGAGTTGAAGAGGGCAAGAAAATTTCAGGAATCCTCCTCAAACAGTTGAAAACATGGAAAATTAAACAAATCTTAGGTAGAGCACTGCAAATTTTAATGGATTCTACCTTTATCCTTATTTGTTTAACTTAAGAAGAAATAAGAGGGAGAATGATATATATAACACATCAGTAGACTTACATTAACAGAGAGAAACACATCATCAAAACAAAGAGCCACATGAATCCCAAGGAGTGCTGCAAACCCTGGTCTATTCCTTTGCCAAACTGTAGAGATGAATGTACAATGATGCTCCAAGAAATCCCAAGTGTCCAACCATGCTAATGACTGAAACACTACAAGATATAGACAAAACTAACTCATCCCCAGCCTCTAGGGGTCGAGCTCACAATTTTTGTTGTGTAACCAGCTCCAAAAATAGAAGAAAAGAGATATGAACGCCTTAGAAATAAGCCACTTCGAGGGGGCAACCTCCAATTCATTACATAAATGAACAATTATTTTGATGATACAATTCACAAAACCTCCTTTCTATATATAGGAGTCCATGGGGCCATAATGTAATCCTAGTGGGCCACAATGTAATCCTAGCTGACCTAACAATAATAATTTAAGGGCACAATAATAACAAAATGGGGGTTACAAGGGTACAATAATAACAATAAGAGGGTTACACTAACAACAATAAGGGACTATACTAGTAATATAGGGACCTAACATGCCCTTCTCCTTCAAAAAAGTGTTGTCCTCAACGCTTGAGTAGCTCTGGGTGCTTCTGTATAAAATTCTCATCCTCCCATGTAGAATCTTCAGTGGGTAAGTTCTTCCACTTGATGAGATACTCTGAAATTGATCGATTCCGTAGTTGTCGAGTTCTTGTTTCCATAACCGCTTCAGGTTCCAATATGATTTTTCCTTCCTCATCAAGTTCTGGCAATATTGTTTGAACTGGAAGATTTTCACCTATAACCTTCTTTAAGCATGAAACATGGAAAACTGGATGTACTCGCGAAGAGGCAGGAAGCTCCAATTTGTATGCCATAGTACCAATCTTTTGCAACACCTTGTAAGGACCATAGTACTTTGGCGATAATTTATTATCCCTCTTAGCTTGCTTGAGGGACATTTGTTTATATGGTTGTAGCCGTAAAAATACCCAATCTCCTATATCAAAACTTCTCTCGCTGCGATGTTGATCTGCCTCTTGTTTCATTCGATTTTGTGCCAAATTCAGGTTATCCTTTAAGAGTTGGAGAACTTCTTGCTGATGCTCGATGTGATCTTCCACTGCTTGAACCTTCGAATTTTCCCTTAAAGATGATGTGATGGATGGTGGATGATATCCATAAAGTGCCATAAATGGGGTCATTTTTGCTGCAGTATGGAAGGAAGTGTTATACCACCATTCGGCGAGAGGTAACCACTTGACCCATTGTGTTTGTTTATCAGATACAAAACAACGAAGATATCCTTCCAAACATTTATTTACTATCTCGGTTTGACCATCAGATTGAGGATGATAAGATGAGCTATGAGCTAATTGAGTACCCAAACAAGAAAATAACTCCGTCCAAAAATTTGCAGTAAAAATGGGATCTCTGTCGCTCACAATAACCCTTGGGCTTCCATGTAGCTTTTGAATTCTGTCCATAAATGTAGTAGCAACTGTACTTGCTTTAAATGGATGAGATAATGTACAAAAGTGTGCATACTTGTTAAGTCTATCAACTACCACCATGATGACATTCTTTCCTTCGGACTTAGGTAAACCTGTGATAAAATCCATTGAAATCTCCTCCCAACGTTGACTTGGAATGGATAAAGGTTGTAGAAGTCTTGGGGTCTTAATTGTCTCCACTTTATTCTGCTGGCAAACCAAACATTCCGCCACAAAATTTTGAATATCAGATTTAAGGCCATCCCCAAAAAAATATTTCTTCACCCTGTGGTAAGTTTTTAAAAATCCTGAGTGTCCTCCTAAAGGAGAAGTGTGCAATTCCAGAAGAATCTTTTGTTTCAGTTGGGAATTCTTACAAAGATATAAGCGATCTTTGTACCATAAGGAATCATTTTTTCAACTAAATGTATCAGATGTACTAGGATCTTGCTGCAACTTTTGAATGAGTGTCCATACATCTTTGTCCTTCTTCCATTCATCTCTTGCTTCGGTTATCCAATCTGGTTGGATAATAGAAATGGCACAAAGCAATGCTTCCACCTCTTCATTCTTTCTTGAGAGTGCATCCGCAACAACATTAAGCTTTCCTTTTTTGTAGATTATTTCAAATTCATAACCCAACATCTTTGTGACCCATTTTTGCTGCTCTTCTAAAGATAGTCTTTGTTCCAAAAAGTGCTTAGGACTATCATGATCCGTTTTTACCTGTGTCTTCCCATTAGGTAAGTTCGCCATTTCTTTAGTGAATGCAGTATTTCTAACATTTCCTTCTCATAAATAGGTTTCTTTAAATAATTTCCTTTGATTGGACGACTTTCAAAAGCAATGGATCTTCCTTCCTGCATTAAAACAACACCAATTCCATTTCCTGAGGCATCACATTCCACAATAAAGGTTTTTGTGAAGTCTGGCGTAGCTAAGACCGGTGCTAGGCACATTGCCTCTTTAAGATGTTCAAAGGCCTTAGTTGCTTCAGGAGTCCATGAAAATGCATTTTCTTCAATAATTTTGTTAGAGGTGTTGCTATTCTCCCATAATTCTTAACAAACTTGCGATAATACTCTATTAACCCAAGAAATCCTCGCAACTACTTTATAGTTGTGGGGACTTTCCTTTCCTTAATGGCTTTAATTTGGTTAGGGTCTACTTTAACACCCTCATGAGATACAATATGACCTAGATATTGCACCTCTTGTACTCCAAAGAAACATTTGGATGCTTTTGCATATAATTGTTTCTCTTGCAATAGTTTGAGCACCCTGTCAACATGTTCTACATGATCCTTCCAAGACCTGCTATAGATTAGTATATCATCAAAAAATACTAGCACAAATTTTCTAAGGAAGGGTTTGAAAATGGAATTCATCAACCCTTGAAATGTAGAAGGTGCATTGTTAAGGCCAAAAGGCATGACCAAAAATTCATAATGACTGTCATGAGTTCGAAATGTTGTTTTTGGAATATCTTCAGTCTTCATTCTAATTTGATGATATCCTGAACGAAGATCCAACTTGGTAAAATAAATTGCTCCATGTAATTCATCCAATAATTCATCAATCACAGGAATGGGAAATTTATCTTTAATTGTGAGCTTATTGAGCTCCCTATAATCCGGACACATTCACCATGATCCATCCTTCTTGTGTACCAATACTACAGGAGCAGAGAAAGAACTTTGACTAGGTTGAATTATACCCGCCTCTAACATTTCTACAATCATACGTTCAATTTCTCTCTTTTGGACGTAAGGATATCTATAAGGCCTGATGTTTGGAGGAACACTTCCTGGAATCAAATGAATAGCATGATCATGATCACGAATAGGTGGGAGTGCTTTGGGAGTTTCAAACACCTAAGAAAGATTGTCCAAGACTTGTTGGAGATCTGCAGAAATAGATGATTTTGATGTTGGAACTTCTAGTGAGCATAATTGTGATTACGCCTCATTTTTCTTTCTTTAGAAGCTTTTTCATGACATTAGAGCTTATTATCCTTCCTGGCTTCCCCGCAATACCGCATAATTCGACTTCCTTTCCTTCTGAAAAAAATTTCAAGAAAAGTTCTTGAAAATTAAAAGCTACCGTCCCCAAAGATTGTAACCATTGTACTCTGTTGTAGCCCCTAAAACACCCTCCAAAAAAAACCCCCACTTCAAATTTTTGGAGCCCCTTGAAACTAGAGAACAACCAAGTGAAGAATCCATAAGGCCAAGTCGCCAAGTCGCAAAACTCATTTTTTAGAAAATTGCGACTTTGCGACCTTGCAACGCCACGACCTAAGGGTCGCAAGGTTGCAAGGTCGCTAAGTCCCAAAGCTAAAATTTTAATGAAAACTACGACCTTCAGACCTTGCGACCCTGCGACCCCCAGGTCGCCAGGTCGCAAGGTCGCGAAGTCGCAAAAATCAACTTTTAATGAAAACTGCGACACCGTGACCTTGTGACCCCGTGACCCCCAGGTCGCCAGGTCGGAAGGTCGTAGGGTCGCGGATCCTCTAAACCACGTAAATTTGCGACTTAGCGACCCGACATTAAATGCCCGCACGTTCGACCTCTTATATAAAGGAGGTCGCTAGGTCGCATTTTTCACAATCGGCGAATAGAAAGAAACGACTCTGATAGGTCGACTGGCACGATTTTCCCGGGTAAGTTGTCGTTTCCCTCTTGCTTTTTCCTTTGTGGGAATTTCTTTCCAAACCCATGCCTTCTTAGACCTTTAAATTTCCATCTGCATGAGCTATTACGTTCTTTTCCGGTTTAGGGTTTTTTGTAATCCTGCTTTCATCACAGCTGCCCAAGCTAACCACATTTCTTGTTCAGCTTCTCATGGCCTTGTCCCCTGCTCCCAAAGCCATTCCTCAACTCTGCCTAGACCCTTTTAGCCTTATAATTTTCCAGTTAGAGGGAGAAAACCTTCATGCCGCGCGCACGCAAAACCCCCCGGCAAGCCCTAACGCGACCTGCGACCCAACGACCTAGTCGCGAGGTCGCAAGGTCGCATTCTCTTCGGTTTTTTGGAATTTGCGACCCAGCGACCCAGCAACCGAGTCGCAAGGTCGCATTTCCCTATTTTCCCGAGAGTTGCGACCCCGCGACCCAGCGACCTGGTCGCGAGGTCGCAAGGTCGCATTTTCCTCTGTCTTCGAAATTTGTGACCCCGCGACTCTGTGACCAAGTCGCAAGGTCGCAAGGTCGCATCTGGGTTTCTTCTTGCAATCTGCGACCCTGCGACCCAGTAAACCAGTGACCCAATTTTACACGTGTCTCAGCTAAAATTCATTGATAAACTGTAATTGGCTTTATATCATCATGTCGTTCTTATCTTGGGATTCCTTTATGAATTTGACAGGTGAACTTGAAGGAGACGTGGAGTGTATACCTGTTCTCTCGAATTCTAGCGACATGGCACCTCCAGTGTCCCGGAAGAAGTTGAGGAGCTGGACATGCTATCCCCACCCCCGATATACGGGGACACACTATGTACATTTGCAAAAGAGGACAGCATGCGATGGTACCAAGTGTATCATGAGTTCGCCATACCGGAAGAGGAATTCCCAGAAGATCTCCCAGACCGGGAAATATACTTAAAAGTCAAAAGGTCCAAACTGCATCTCGCAGGGGTGCATCCAGCCATATTTCCATGCCCAGAGGTTATAGACTGGATCATACAAAGAATGGATCCCAAGAAGTTCATGATCCGAGACAGCGAAGGAAAGGCTTTCGCAACGCTCGTAGGCTCGGACGCCCACCTCTATTACTCGTTGCCTCGCCCAGAAGAGTACTTCACACAAGAATGGGCTCTTGCTCACGCAGTCCCTGTAGTTGACACTATTAGACAATGGTGGGAGGAGCCCGAGAAATTTAAAGTCAAGAAATACCAAGAATATTCGGTGGCTAGCCTGAGAAAGGTTTATAAATTAGTAGCCGCCATGCTTTGCAGACTGTACAGGCGCCCTGATTGCTCCACCTTCAGCGGCACTTGGGCTACTATCATGGAATATGTAACGGCGCATGGCACCCGTTTCAACTGGGCTGGCATATTGATGACTTCAATGCAGACAAACTTGTCCTCGGCATTGGCCCCAGATGATGGAATGCCGGCCGAATTCTACATGGCCTCTTACCTATTGGATGCTATCTGCGCGAGGTTACACTTTGAGGGATGGGCACACAACTGGAATTCCGTGCAGACCCGTGCAATTCATCTGCAAACCAAGGTGTTTTGGGAGTCTAGGTATAAACATGATATAGAGCAAATCTCCCAAGTATTTATCCCCACTCTATATAGAAAACTATTTGGTCAAGACGCCCCTTGCATGTCTTGGCAAGCCAGGGAGACTCTAAACCAAGTGGCACATTGGTTCCCTTTCGCCGGATATACTTTCATCTAAGTCTTTGGATCTTTCAGAGCACCACATGCTATGCCTCGCTTCGTTACAGACAAAATTCTCATTCAGGAGGTATGCTTCCAATTGTCCCAGGGCTTCTCCAGTGTCCTGTCTAAAGGTAAAAAGAATTCGTGGCCCACGCTCCCCCTCACCATCGGTGCATACACAATTAAAGACTTCAAAGAGGTAGCAGCGGAGGGAGAAGACATGAAAAGCTATCACCTTGGGGCTCTAGAGTACCGAACATATGACCCGGAGAGAGTAGTTCCTGAACACTGCAAGAAAGCTAAATTCAAATGGAACTAGCAGCATATAGAGCGCCCGGGAGAAGATGAAAGAAGGAATTGGTACAACGCCGAGAGACAACTTGCTCCGAGGGCAGACTTTGGCCAAGAGGATCTGGATGATCAGAGCCTGGAAGACAGGAGCCGTCGGTTGGGAGGTGCCTCTTCCTCTCTACCCAAAAAGTCTCAGACCAACACAGGGCTTATTACATCTATCCAACAAAAAGAAGCAGAGGCAAAAGCCCAGCAAGAGAGAGAAAAGAAGATAAAGGAGGACGAGGAAAAATGCAAGAAGATTTTGAAGGAAACGCAGAAGAAGAAGCAGGCCGAGGAGGCCAGGAAAGAAAAGGAGGAAAAGGAGGCACAGGCCGCAGCAGAACGGGCACTCAAGGAAGAGCTGGATAGAGCATAAGCTGAACGCCAAAAGAAGGTAGAACAAGCTGCTGCAGCCAAGCGGAAGAGGAAGGCCGAAATAGAAGCAGCGGCAGAAACAGAACGCCAGCGAAAGGAAGAGGAGGAAAAGAATAGAGAAGAAGAAGAGGATGAAATGATATAAGACATCAAGGTGACTCCCCTCGAGATACCTCTGGGCAGTACCAAGCTCTCTGATGTTAGTTCCCCCCAGGGGCAGGAAGAGGAGGTGTTCGACCTCACCAGACTCACATTCGATCAATTCTCTTTCAAAATTCGGCAAGAGAGAAGAAGGTCTCTGGCGCAAAGTCCCTCCGCCGCATCCACAGTTGCAACCAGGAAAGACATAGTCCTTGATACCAGGACTAATCTCGTGATGATAGCATCGGTAGGCACGGTTTTCGCCACAGCCACAGAAGAAAATGTAACCAGAATGAGTAGAGAAATAGTCTCTCTGCAAAATAGACTACAAGCAGCCGAGCAGCGGGAGAAAAGGGCAGAACAGGAGAAATCAGAGTTGAAAGAAAATGTTCAACAACTCCGAAACCAGACTCCCCCGGTCAATGAAGTCCCACTAGCCATTCTAAAAGAGTGTGATGTGTTAGAAGCAACCATGAGGCATGTGTATGGAGAAATGTTCACCATCAAACAAACAGTTGCCCCATTGGTAAGAGCACGAGCAGAAACTAAGCAAAAGCACAAGTAGCTCAAGGAGGCCTCACAGGCCTTAGACAGAATGATGGATTGGACAGTGCGATACCCTCGGGCACCTGAGAATTTTCCCAAGAAGGATTGGATTCATACACAGGATGCTAAAGTCCAGCTCCATATGAAAATGTAGTCTAAGGAAAAACTATCCAAGGACTTGGACAAAGTAATGTCTTCATACAACCACCTGATTAGCGGCATCGACTCGATGCACACTCTTCACCACATTCCTTTGCTTGGGGCATTGGACGAAGAGAAAGCCTGGGAACAAGTGGATCAAGAAATCCAGTCATTTCTGCAGCCCATCAAGCAAGCTGCTGCCGCCCCCGAGCCCGCAGCATCTCAAGAACATCTGGATCAGTTTCTTGCCACACCAGTTCGGATTTATACCAAACTTGCCTCTCTTTCCAACCAGATCTCACAAAAAAGGGAAATTCTAGTTCCAAATGCTTTGGAATGCATGCATCGGTTGAAAGAGGAGGTCCCTCTTGTTTCCCCCATAGCGGCAGAGTACCAGACATGGCAAGGTTTCCTCAAAGAGCAGCAGATTGACGCCCCTGACCTCACCATTGCACATCCATCTCCGTAGCCCGGTAGCAGCAAGTTATTAGCAGCAGTTAGAGGCAGGTCTCAGGTCGCACCGCCCGGGTAAGTCGCAGGTCGCACTGCCTATCCAGGTCGCAAGTCGCACACATCAGACAGGTCACAGGTCGCAACCTCTTCCAGGTCGCGAGGCAACTCAACAGGCAGGCAGGCGAAAATTCGGGAAGCCCAAAGGGCAATTTTTGTGCTATAAAACTCCCTACGGGAAAAGTGTAAAGGGCTTTTGGCTTTTGGAAACTCAAGAGATACAGGGCATTGTATTGAAATATTATACTCTTGTGCATATGAATACAGATACTTGCTAAAACAGCCTATGGTTATGATGTGTTTTGCCGCGCGAACACTGTGTGTATTCCTTGTACAGTTTCAGAACATCCTATGATTAATGAAGCTGCACTCTTTATGTCATCATTTATGCGTCATGGATACCTATGTTGTATCAATGATGTTCAATTTATCATCTGTTCTATTAATGAATGTTAATGAACTATTTTGTTAGCATTTCATTTTATCTTTCAGAAAATAAAGGGACATCTCGCCATAAAGAACTATTTCTTTCATGGTCAGATTACCTTACAAGCAGTACCCCCAAAGATGTGTTGCTAATGACATCTCCTGAGGTGTACATGCTTTATTTATAATCCTGCTACGCATAGTGTTTGATTCGTGTCTAATGCATCAATCATGTATTATGTATCATGTAAATAAGTGTGTGTCCACAGGTCCAATCAGATTCTTTTGAGACCGAAGGGAAGGCATCTTAAGTGGTAGTCGGACCCATACCCCGGACGAGATCCCTACTCCAAACGGTTCAAGGTCTAATTGGGACTACCGGTGGAGATCTCATCGCTGGTTGACATATTTTCCGCCGTCGTAACTGGTACTCGTAAGGAGTGGGCTCCGATGTACTTCCGCATACAACGAACTTTCCATCACAAACTTCCCAAGGGGAGGTCATAAACAATGAACCTGTCCCTCCTCCTCTGGAAGATATCCCAGAGAGGGAGACTCGATATTACGAAATCACCAGGGCGCAGTTGAGAGCCTTGCGCTCAGCTGCCCGCGATCTTATCAGAAATTTACGGTTTACCCCAATCATGGAATACCTTGTCCACACTAGAACCCCCGCTGAGAACATCACTCGTCTGCCGAGAACATCACTCATAATGGTGCCCTAGTGAGCACCATACCCCAGTACCGTGGAATTTAAGGCCGAGTTCTCATGATCGTTGTTGAGGAAAATGACCCGATTCTCCAAGAGGGCGAAGAATTCGCTGACACCGAACCTTTCCCCGACTCCCAGCCTAACCACACTCGACAAAACAACAACCAGGCCCACCCCCCACCTGGGGATGGTGAGGGAGACAGAGGCCGTGGAAATGTAGACGGGGGAAATAGGGCTCGTAGAAATGAAGGAGAAATGAATAGAGCTCGCAGAAATGAAGAAGAAGGAAATAGTGGCCGAGGGGCCGGAGGTAGAGGAGATAGGGGCTGAGGTCAAGGAAACCAAGCTCGCAACCGTCACCCAAACCCCATAAGGCCTCCTGTAAACAACTTGGGATATCTTAGAGATTTTCTGCACCGTGGGAGACACCAAGACGAACACTCCCGTCACAACTCAGAAGCATCGGTCTCAAGTTCCGAAGGTGAATCCGGGAGTTCCACAGTGACCACCGCCGGGCCAGAGAGTAACCACCAGCCCCGGATGGCTCGGGCCCCATTAAAGCTTGGTACCCACTCTACGATCCCGCCCAGGGCATCCGCAGGAACATCTCCCCAAGTTCGATCCCGAGAAAGGCACCTTGGCTGAGGATCATATAAGCGCTATCTATTCTCTTAAATCATGTGAGTTCGCCCGATGACGCCATGTCGACCGGTTCTCACCTTGAAACAAAGCGGCGACATGGTGTCATTCATCCCTAGTTATCGACACAAGGGACCAATTCCGTCACAGGCCCTCACAGGTTTTCGTAAGATAGCACTCCTTCCATGCTCCTCACGGAATTGAGCACCATCAAGGTCATAAAAAGGAGAAGGTTAAGGATTTCAACCGCTTTCAAGCACATACCTAGCCTTCTGCCCCAGACATGACTTAATCACCATTGACTACTATACTAAGGCTCTCCCTAGGGACATCGCCGTTTTCATCAAACATGAAGCCCGCGCTACCCTTACGGCTAATTATGCAGCTACTCTCGCTGTGGAGAAAGACACAAGGTGACAGGGAGCCACTACTCTCACTTAAGGAGAGATGATCACAAGCCACAATCACAGCAAGGGTTAGTCCTATACTCCAAATATCGTTTTATAGATAAAGATGCTGGATTTCGAAAGACAGCAAAACCCCTCAAGTTTCCTCAATCTACCCAGTTCTCCGACCCAAGGATACAGTATAGAACCCACGACTAGCACTAAACCACCAAAACCCTTTTTCAGAAAGAGAAATCCCAACACCAACAGACCTCTGTCTAACCTGAATACTGCTCTCAATGTGGAAGAAATACGGAAAGATAACTTCTATTCTTTCCACCAAGCTACCCACTCTGAAAAAATGTGCCCTCAATGGATTGGAAGCATGACAACAGTAGTTAATCAGCTTTTAGATGACCATACCCCGGGGGATGTGACGGAGGATGATGTTTCCGATCACGATGAAGATCCACCCACGAATGAAGAACCAGGGTCCTCTATCCTAGCTTTTGACATAATCCGAGGGGGGGACAACCTTACCTCCATTGATATCAACATGGCAGACAATCCCAAAGACCAGCCCGTATGGAATTATAGTCTAAGGAGCAAAGGACCTATTCCCGAGAAATCTTATGAAGACAAGAAAAGGGCTTTCCTAAGAAAAATTCTGCCCCCAGGAAACGGAAAACAATCTGCCCCGGAAAAGCCTGCAAATAACATTACCCGAGCAAGTCAAAAGGGTAAACTCCCGGCAGAATCCCCAAAAACCACTGACAAGCCTAGCCCCCAGCCGGATTCTAGCTATAACATTGTGGAGGATATGAAGAAAACAAGAGCAAATATTTCTCTCTACGAGCTTGCTCGCATTACCAACCAAAGAGAGCTCATTCTAAAAGCTTTCGCCAATACTTTAGCTACGAAGACTGTGAGCAACATGTCTGTGCAAGTCGGTCCAAATGTCCAGTCCATAGTAAACGCTGTCAATACGAACTCAAGGGGATCCACTGCTCCTTTCATTTTGTCCTTTGATATTTTTGACTTCAACATTCACAACTACCTAGTCGACTTCGGTGCCTCTACAAACGTCATGCCTCTATCTATCTGTCAGAGGCTGAACATTCGCCCGGAGAAAACTGACGCAAAGATCATACAACTCAACAGATCGCAGGTTCCAGCCATAGGAGAGTTGAATAATGTCATCATCCACCTGTCATCAGACTCTAGGGTCCATCAATGCATTGATATTGTGGTTGTTGACATCCCTAAAGCATACGGTCTATTGCTTAGCAGAGACTGGTCCAGCAAGTTGCAAGGCTATTTCGCCACCGAATGGTCCCACCTGTGGCTTCCTTACAAGGGGCGGAATAACCAAATCAGGGTCGAAAGTGAACCATATATGAAATACACTGTAACTGATTTGGATGCCGCTAATGAACCCATCAGCTTTTCCCAGGAGGAGCTTGGCATGTGTTTTCTGGAAGCCATATTCGGATGTTACCAGTCCCCTCAGTCTTCAGTAAGCCCCGAGGTCCAATCTGAACTAGCGCTTGTCGCGGAGGAGCTAGCCACCCCTGTCCCACACCAAGCCGAAATCCCTCCGCGGCCTACTACCCTGAAGGAGCCAGAAAATGACATGTGGACCTTGTACTATGACGGTTCCAAGACCCATGACGGAGCTGGTGCGGGCTGCATCTTTCTTGACCCTCAGAAGAACAAATTCTTAATCTCATGTCGGCTAGAGTTCCAGTGCACCAACAATACTGTTGAATATGAGGCTTTAATCCTCAGACTTAAGAAGGTGCTGGATTTGAAGGTAAAATGCCTACAATACATTGGATACTCCGAAATTAGCACTCGGCAGGTACGCAACACTATTCACTGTTTGTCTCCACATTTAAAGACGTATCAACAAGAGGTATGGCGATTGATTTCTGCTTTTGATACATTTGGAATTAAATCTGTTCTTAGAATGCACAATGCAGCAGCTGATACTCTGGCTAATGCGGTTGCTATATTTACCCCTTTGAGGGACGGTTTTTCTATTGAAGTTATATATAAACCCTCTGTGCCAGATAACATTACTAATCTACTCATTTTTAACGATGATCAACAGATCTTGGACTTCATGCTCAATGCTGAAGTATTCAAGGACATGGTGATAGACGAGGCGGAGCATGATCATGCTTTGCAGAAAGAGCATGATGAACGCAAAGAGAACCCCATGCCCAAGGGGGTGGTGTCATTAGAAAATATCTTTGATCTGCAAAGCTGATTCCGTAGCCCCCCAAACACCAAAGTGCAAAGTTCCATATTGGCACATCGGCAAGTGAACTTGGGATCAGATGAGAACCCAAAGTTCGTTAACCTCGGCAAAGACTGTAGTGATGAGGAGACACAAGCCTTCACCCAATTATTCCGGAAGTATCGAGACGTATTTGCTTGGACGTATGACGATTTACATACGTACGATACTCGTATCATTCAGCACATGATACACGTGAATGAAGGCGTTAAGCCCTTCCAACAGAAACTCAGAAAAGTGCATCCGGCTTTGGAGCCAATGATTCTGAAAGAACTTAAGAAGCTCTTGGATGCACGCATTATTTTCAATTTTTTTCACTCCACGTGAGTGTCAAATTTGGTACCGGTATGAAAGAAGTCTAGCGAGATCTGCTTGTGCGTAGATTTTCGTAATCTGAATCGGGCCGCAGACAAAGACAACTACCCAATACCACCCATGGAACAGATATTGCAAGCTGTGTCTGGATCTGAAATGTTCTCCCTATTAGATGGCTTCTCTGGTTATAACTAGGTGCTGGTAGCTGAACCGGACAGATTGAAAATCACCTTCCGGACTAAATGGGGAACCTTTGCTTTCAGGCGCATGCCCTTTGGATTGATCAATGCGGGGGAAACTTTCCAACGAGCCATGGATATAGCCTTCCGTGGTTTGATAGGGTAGAGCGTAATGGTCTATTTGGACGATGTCACTGTGTTTTCAAAACGCAGGGGCGACCATTTACGCCACCTCAAGCAAATCTTCGAGAGGTGCAGAAGGTACGGGATTTCGCTCAACCCTAAAAAGAGTGTTTTCACTGTGGCAGAAGGGAACCTGCTAGGCCACATTATAACTAAGCAAGGCATTGTAGTTGATCTAGAATGGGAAAAAGCAATTGCTTAGATTCCTCCCCTGGGCAGCAAGAAAGCAATGCAATCTTTCCTGGGGAAAATCAATTTTGTTCGTAAATTCATCTCGGATTTCGCCCAGATATTTAGGCCGCTACAAGGAATGATAAAAAAGAATGCTATGTTCCAGTGGAATCTTCCGGAAAGGGAGGCCTTCAACAAAATCAAACAGGCTATAGCTGAAGCTCCTTCTCTCCAAAGTCCAGATTTTGGCAAAGGCTTTATCTTATATACTTTTGCTTCAGATTCCTCACTTGCGGCTGTCCTTACGCAGAAATATGGCAACAACGATGAACAACGAATTTCTTTCATGAGCACCGGTTTACAAGGAGCTGAGTTGAACTACCCAGAAATTGAAAAGCAAGCCTATGCGGTCTACAAAGCGGTCAAACATTTTAGGCCCTACACGGTTTTTGTTCCACACCCAGCTGTCCGCTCACTTTTCGTGCAGTAGGAGCTAGGTGAGAGGTGAGGCAACTGTGTGGCGTGCTTGCAAGAATACGATTTAGAATTTAAACTGGCACACACCATTAAATGACGGGGCTTATGCCAAATGGCCACGGAAGCTACAAGTTCCCATGGAATTGAAGAAGAATGTTGGGAACAAGAAATCGACATGTACCAGAGCGACCATATGCCTCAGCAAAGTAGCCCTTCTTGGTATTCCGACATTTCAAGATATTTAGCCCAAGGCACCCTGGACCCTGCTCTAACTGCCCAGCTGAAACGCACGATAAGACTCAAAGCTGCATCTCACCAACTGATCCGAGGGAATTTTTTCAATAAACATTATAATGGGGTCCTGTTACGCTGCTTGGAACATGACGAAGCACAAAAAATCTTGAACGAGCTGCATGACGAACCAGCTGGAGGTCATTTTGCCGAAGATACTACCGCCCATAAGATAATGCGTGCAAGATACTATTGGCCTACTCTTTTCAGAGATGCGCATGCATATGTTCAGAAATGCATCCAGTGCCAGAAGTTCGCAAACCAAGAAGCATGGCCAGCAGCCCCCTTACTCTCAGTAGAAGTGGAGGAGCCTTTCCAACAGTGGAGTTTGGATGTAATTGGTGAAATCACACCTCACTCTTCCAAACCACACCGGTATATCCTTACAGCTACTGCTTATTTCACCAGGTGGGTCGAAGCAACACCTTTACGTCGAATCAATGATCAGGAGGTAATATAATTCCTCACTTATTCCATCATCACCAGGTTTGGCGTTCCAACTTCCTTGGTTTTCGATAATGCGACTTACTTCTCATCTTTTAAATTATATGATTTTGCGCTGGAAAATGGTATTGTTCTGAAACATTCTGCAAATTACTATCCCCAGGGAAATGGATTAGCTGAGTCAACTAATAAGAATCTTATCCGTATAATTAAGAAGACCCTGCTGTCCCACCAGCGCAACTGGCACAATGCCCTTCACAATGCACTTTGGGCTGACCGTATCACTCCCAAGTCCTCCCTAGGCACCTCTCCATATATTCTCATGTATGGAAAAGAAGTTGTTCTTCCTCCTCATCTATCTCTCCCTGCCCTTCAGCTGTCCCAAGAATGTCATGGTACCCCATGCCCTACTCATGTACTTGAACACACACCTTGCGTGCTTGGAGGAAGAAAAGCAAAAATTTGTAGTGCCCTCGCCATCCACTCGGTGAGCGAATCAAGAGACGGTTTGACAGAAAATCCGTAGGGGTAAAAATTTTGAGGTAGAGACCGTTGTCCTTAAGTGGGACAAAGCTCATGAGGAAAAGGAAGAATTCCACCAAGCACTATGGATAGGCCCTTTTCCAAATTAAGGAGAAGTTAGGATCCCACATTTAGATTGCAAACCCTCGAGGGACTTGAAATGAGGTCCCCCGGTAAATTTTTGCATGACCTCAAATAATATTTCTGATTTAAAGAGTTCTTAGAGGCCATTCATCTCTGCACCACAGTTTCTTTCTCTCGCTTGTTAAAAAATATATATATATATATATATATATATATATATATATATATATATATAAAATAAATAAAATAAAATAAGGAAGGATCTGTTAGAGCCACGCAATTGGCACACCGCAATAGGTTCTATGCTGATGGAAAGCCTTTTCCGATAGACTCAAAGGTGGCAAAAGCTTGTTTTTTTTTCTACACCTGAAAGTAGCATACAACCTAGCTCAAGTCATCAAGCGGGAAGCTTACCTCGCCAGCCTGAGAGGGTGTCTGCAAAAGAAAATACGATGTAGTGGTAAACGACGGGAAAAGAGTTACTCTATGCTACTACAGTGAACGAGAAGAACCAAAGTCCTCATACTAGACCAGAAAAACCTCTCGCAAGCAAAACAAGCTCAGATCCCTCATCCACCTAAAGCAATGTTATCCTAAATAAGTGCCACAGCACATCAAAATAAGTGCCTCAAGCACATTCAAAATAAGTGCAATAGCACACTAATAAAGGGTAAAGGATTGAGAAAGGCTTCCTGCGCAGAGAGGTGATGTAACGACTCTGCCGAGGTACTGACCAGGCTCGCTGGCAGCGGAGCAACGTTCACGATTCCTAGGCAGTGACTCCGTCGGGACCAAGAGGTTCGCTGGCAACGGAGCAACACGATGAGGACAAAATAATCATACCGAACCCTATAGCCGCATGGAGTTCTCCAACCCTTCCAGTCCGGAGACCTGAAGAAATGAATTTTGGTTAAACAGCACCCGAACAGGCCAGCAGATTGAGCAACCCAGCAAGGTGCCAAAAGGCTAGGCAATGTCGACCGTCAGGTAAAAGAAAATGGCCAGCAGAGACCCCTCCCTCCACCCGCCAAGACTAACCATCGGCATAGACTCTGATTTCGTCCAGTGAATCGCCATTTGTTGTAGCCTCTACAACACCCTCCAAAAAACCCCACTTCAAAATTTTTTGGAGCCCCTTGAAACTAGAAAGAAACCAAGTGAAGAATCCATAAGGCCAAGTCGCCAAGTCGCAAAACTCATGTTTTAGAAAATTGCGACTCAGCGACCTTGCAAACCCGCGAACTAAGGGTCGCAAGGTCGCAAGGTCGCTAAGTTGCAAAGCTAAAATTTTAATGAAAACTACAACCCCGCGACCTTGCGACCCCGCGACCCCCAGGTCACCAGGTCGCAAGGTCGTGAGGTCGCAAAACTCAACTTTTAATGAAAATTGCGACCCCGCGACTTTGCGACCCCGCGACCCCCAGGTCGCAAGGTCACAGGGTCGCGGATCCTCTAAACCACGCAAATTGCGATAGCGACCCCGCATTAAATGCCCGCACGTGCGACCTTTTATATAAAGGAGGTCGCTAGGTCGCATTTTTCACAATCGGCGAATAGAAAGAAACGGCTCTGACAGGTCGACTGGCGCGATTTTCCCGGGTAAGTTGTCGTTTCCCTCCTGCTTTTTCCTTTGTGGACATTTCTTGCCAAACCCATGTATTCTTAGACCTTTAAACTGCCCTATGCATGAACTATTAGGTTCTTTTCTAGTTTTGAGTGTTTTGTTAATCTTGCTTTCACCACAACTGCCCAAGCTCACCACATTTCTTGTTCAGCTTCTCATGGCCTTGTCCCCTGCTCCCAAAGCCATCCCTCAACTCTGCTTGGACCCTTTTAGCCTTATAATTTTCCAGTTAAAGGGAGAAAACCTTCATGCCGCACGCGCGCAAAACCCCCCGGCAAGCCCTAGCGCAACCTGCGACCCAGCGACCTAGTCGCAAGGTCGCATTTCCCAATTTTTCCGAGAGTTGCGACCCCGCGACCCAGCGACCTGGTCGCGAGGTTGCAAGGTCGCATTTTCCTCTGTCTTCGAAATTTGCGACCCCGTGACCCTGCGACCATGTCGCAAGGTTGCAAGGTTGCATCTGGGTTTCTTCTTGTAATCTGCGACCCTACGACCCAGTAAACCAGTGACCCAATTTTACATGTGTCTCAACTAAAATTCATTGATAAATTGTAATTGGCTTTATATCATCATGTCATTCTTATCTTTGGATTCCTTTATGAATTTGACAGGTGAACTTGAAGGAGACGTGGAGTGTATACCTGTCCTCTCAGATTCTAGCGACATGGCACCCCCAGTGTCCCAGAAGAAGGACAAGCAAGTGGTGGAAGAAGTTGAGGAGCTGGACATGCTATCCCCACCCCCGATATACAGGGATACACTATGTACATTTGCAAAAGAGGACAGCATGCGATGGTACCAAGTGTATCATGAGTTCTCCATACCGGAAGAGGAATTCCCAGAAGATCTCCCAGACCGGGAAATATACTTAAGAGTCAAAAGGTCCAAACTGCATCTCGCAGAGGCGCATCCGGCCATTTTTCCATGCCCAGAGGTTATAGACTGGATCATACAGAGAACGGACCCCAAGAAGTTCGTGATCCGAGACAGTGAAGGCAAGGCTTTCGCAATGCTTGTAGGCTCGGCCGCCCACCTCTATTACTCATTGCCTCGCCCAGAAGAGTACTTCACACAAGAATGGGCTCTTGCTCACGCAGTCCCTGTAGTTGACACTATTAGACAATGGTGGGAGGAGCCCGAGAAATTTAAAGTCAAGAAAGACCAAGAATATCTGGTGGCTAGCCTGAGAAAGGTTTATAAATTAGTAGCCGCCATGCTTTGCAGACTGTACGGGCGCCCTGATTGCTCCACCTTCAACGACACTTGGGCTACGATCATGGAATATGTAACGGTGCATGGCACCCGTTTCAACTGGGCTGGCATATTGATGACTTCAATGCAGATAAACTTGTCCTCGGCATTGGCCCCAGATGATGGAATGCCTGCCGAACTCTATATGGCCTCTTACCTACTGGATGTTGTCTGCGTGAGGTTACACTTTGAAGGATGGGAAAACAACTGGGATTCCGCGCAGACCCGTGAAATTCATCTGCAAATCAAGGTGTTTTGGGAGTCTAGGTATAAACAGGATATAGAGCAAATATCCCAAGTATTTATCCCCACTCTATATAGAATATTGTTTGGCCAAGACGCCCCTTGCATGTCTTGGCGGGCCAGAGAGACTCTAGGCCAAGTGGCACATTGGTTCCCTTTCGCCGGATATACTTTCATCCGAGTCTTTGGATCTTTCAGAGCACCACATGCTATGCCTCGCTTTGTCACAGACAAAATGCTCCTTCAGGAGGTATGCTTTCAAATGTCCCAGGGCTTCTCCAGTGTCCTATCTAAATTTAAAAAGAAGTCGTGGCCCACGCTTCCTCTCACCATCGGCGTGTTCACAGTTAAGGACTTCAAAGAGGTAGCAGCGGAGGGAGAAGAGATGAAGAGCTATCAACTTGGGGTGCTAGAACACCGAACATATGATCCGGAGAGAATAGTTCCTGCACACTGCATGAAAGCTAAATTCAAGTGGAACTATCAGCATATTGAGCGCCCAATAGAAGACGAAAGAAGGAACTAGTACAACGCTGAGATACAATTTGCCTGGAGGTAGTCTTGGTCCAAGAGGATCTGGATGATCAGAACCTGAAAGACAGAAGCCTTCAGTTGGGAGGTGCCTCTTCCTCTTTACCCAAGAAGTCTCGGACCAGCACAGGGCCTAATACATCTATCCAACAGAAAGAAGCAGAAGCAAAATCCCAACAAGAAAGAGAAAAGAAGATACAGGAGGATGAGGAAGAACGCCAGAAGAGTTCGAAGGCAACATAGAAGAATAAGCGGGCCGAAGAGGCCAAGAAAGAATAGGAAGAAAAGGAGGCACAGGCCACAGCAGAACGGGCGCTCAAGGCAGAGCTAGATAGAGTAGAAGCTAAACGCCAAAAGAAGGCAGAACAGGCTTCCGCAGCCGAGCTGAAGAGGAAGACCGAAATAGAAGCAGCAGCAGAAGCTGAACGCCGGCGAAAGGAAGAGGAGGAAAAGAATAGAGAAGAAAAAGAGGACGACATGCTTGAAGACATCAAGGTGACTCCCCTCGAGATACCTCTGGGCAGTACCAAGCTCTCGGATGTTAGTTCCCCCCGCAAAAGGTGAAGAGGAGTGTATTCGGGACTCGACTCGTACCACATTCGATCAATTTCAAAATTCGGAAAGAGAAAAGAAGGTCTCTGGCGCAAAGTCCCTCCGCCACATCCACAGTTGCAACAGGCAAAGACATAGTCCTTGATACCAGGACTAATCCCGTGATGATAGCATCGGCAGGCACGGCTTTCGCCGCAGCCATAGAAGAGAATGTAACCAGAATGAGTAGAGAAATAGTCTCTCTGCAAAATAGACTACAAGCAGCCGAGCAGCGGGAGAAAAGGGCAGAACAGGAGAAATCAGAGTTGAAAGCAGAATTTCAACAACTCCAAAACCAGACTCCCCCGGTCAATGAAGTCCCACTAGCCATTCTAAAAGAGTGTGATGTGTTAGAAGCAACCATGAGGCAGGTGTATGGAGAAATGTTCACCATCAAACAAACAGTCGCCCCATTGGTAAGAGCACGAGCAGAAACTAAGAAAAAGCACGAGCAGCTCAAGGAGGCCTCACAGGCCTTAGACAGAATGATGGACTGGACAATGCGATACCCTCGGGCACCTGAGAATTTGCCCAAGATGGATTGGATTCATACACAGGATGCTAAGGTCCAGCTCCGTATGGCAATACAGTCTAAGGACAAACTATCCAAGGACCTGGATAAAGTAATGTCTTCATACAACCACCTGATCAGCGACATCGACTCGATGCACACTCTTCATCATATTCCTTCGCTTGGGGCATTGGACGAACAGAAAGCCTGGGAACAAGTGGATCAATAAAGCCAGTCATTTCTACAGCCTATCAAGCAAGCCGTTGCCGCCCCCGAGCTTGTAGCATCTCAAGAACATCTGGATCAGTTTCTTGCCACTCCAGTTCGGATTTATACCAAACTTGACTCTCTTTCCAACCAGATCTCACAAAAAAGGGAAACTCTAGGTCCAAATGCTTTGGAATGCATGCATCAGTTGAAAGAGGAGGTCCCTCTTGTTTCCCCCATAGCGGCAGAGTACCAGACATGGCAAGGTTTCCTCAAAGAGCAGCAGATTGACGCCCCTGACCTCACCATTGCACGTCCATCTTCGTAGCTCGGTAGCAACAAGGCATTGGAAATGGTTAGAGGCAGGTCGCAGGTCGCACCGCCCAGGCAAGTCGCAGGTCGCACTGCCTATCCAGGTCGCAAGTCGCACACACCAGACAGGTCGCAGGTCGCAACCTCTTCCAGGTCGCGAGGCAACTCAACACGCAGGCAGGCGAAAATTCGAGAAGCCCAAAGGGCAAGTTTTGTGCTATAAAACTCCCTACGGGGAAAGTGTATAGGGCTTTTTCTTTTGGAAACTCAGGAGCTACATGGCATTGTATTGAAAGATTATACTTTTGTGCATATGAATACAGATACTTGTCAAAACACCCTATGGTTATGATGTGTTTTGTTGTGCGAACACTATGTGTATTTCCTTATACAGTTTCAAACATCCTTTGATTAATGAAGCTGCACTCTTCATGTCATCATTTATGCGTCATGGCTATCTGTGTTGTATCAATGATGTTCAATTTATCATCTGTTCTCTTAATGAATGTTAATGAACTATTTTATTAGCATTTCATTTTATCTTTCAGAAAGTAAAGGGATATCTCACCATAAAGAACTATTTCTTTTGTGGTCAGACTACCTTGCAAGCAGTACCCCAAAGATGTGTTGCTAACGACACCTCCTTAGGTGTACATGCTTTATTTATTTCCTCGCTACGCATAGTGTTTTATTCGTGTTTAATGCATCAATCATGTATTATGTATCATGTGAATAAGTGTGTGTCCGCAGGTTCAATCAGGTTCTTTTGAGACCAAAGGGAAGGCATCTTAAGCGGTAGCCGGACCCACACCCCAGACGGGATCCCTACTCCAAACGGTTCAAGGTCTAATTGGGACTTTCTACCGGGGAGATCCCCTACTGTTGGCCGGACATATTTTCCCGTCAAAAGAATTGGCGCTAGAAGGAGGGCCTGATGGCAGCCTCCCAGCATACAACCAACTTTCCATCACAAACTCCCCACGGGGAGGTCATAAATGATGAACCTATCCCTCCTCCTCTGGAAGATATCCCAGGGGGGAGACTCGATATTACGAAATCACCAGAGCGCAGTTGAGAGCCTTGCGCCCAGCTGCCCGCAATCTTATCAGAGATTTACGATTTACCCCAATCATGGAATTCCTAGCCCACACTAGGACCCCTGCTGAGAACATCACTCGTAATGGTGCTTTGGTGAGTACCATACCCTAGCTCGTGAATCTCATGCTGGAAGACCTCGGCACTGCTGTTGAGGAAAACGACCCGATTCTCCAAGATGGTGAGGAATTTGGCAACACCGAACCTTTCCTCGACTCCTAGCCTAACCAGACCTGGCAAAACAACAACCAGGCACACCCCCCACCTGGGGAGGGTGGAGAAGACAGAGGCCGAGGAAATGAAGGCGGGGGTAATAGAGCTCGCAGAAATGAAGGCGAAAGAAATAGAGCTCGCAGAAATGAAGGTGAAGGAAACAGAGGCAGTGGGGCTGGAGGTAGAGGAGATAGAGGCCGAGGCCAAGGAAACCATGCCCACAACCGTCACCCAAACCCAATTAGGCCTCCTGTCCACAACTTGGGATATCTTAGAGACTTTCCTTACCGTGAGAGACATCAAGACGAACACTCTAGCCATGAGTCAGAAGCATCGGTCTCAGGTTCGGGAGGTGAATCTGAGCCTGAGTTTAGGCACCACCAGCGGGCTAGGAGAGTGAAACCACTAGCCTGGATGGCTCAGTCCCCATTAAATCTTTTGGGCCCACTCCACGATCTGCCTAGGCATCCGGAGAAACACCTCCCCAAGTTTGATCCTGAGAAAGGCACCTTAGTTGAAGATCATATAAGCAGCTTCTATTTGTCTCTGCAAATCATGAGAGTTTAGTCCGATGACGTCGCATGTCGATTGTTTCCCCACACTCTTGAAAACAAAGCGGCCACATGGTACCGCTCCCTCCCCAGTACCTCTATTACTTCATGGGACCAATTCTGTCGCGTGTTCTTGCAGAAGTTTTCAAAAGATAAAACTCCTTCCATGCTCCTCACGGAATTGAGCACCATCAAGTGTCATAAAAAGGAGAAGGTTAAGGACTTCAACCAGCTCTTCGCTACCATACTGCAGAAATTCCCCCCAAACCTGGCGTTGGATGACTCAATCACCATTGACTACTATACCAAGGCTCTCCCTAGGGACATCGTCGTTTTCGTCAAACGTGAAGCCCGCGCTACCCTTACGGCTAATTATGAGGCTGCTCTTGCTGTGGAGAAAGACATGCTTTCGATAGGATCCATCGATCACGAAGGGAGAGATGATCACAAGCCAATCACAAAAAGGGGTCAGTCCTCCACTCCTAAGACCACGGATAGGGATAAAGATGCGTTTGATTTCGAAAGCATGGCAAAAACCCTCAAGCTCTTAACGAATGAAGTCTCTGACCTAAGGAGAAAGGGCATAGAACCCACGACTAGCACTAAACCACCCAAACCATTTTTCAGAAAGAGCAATCCCAACACCAACAGACCTCCGTCTAACCCGAATACTGCTCTCAATGTGGAAGAAATAGGGAAAGATAACTTCTGTTCTTTCCACCAAGCTGCCCACTCTGAAAAAACGTGCCCTCAATGGATTGGCAGCATGACAGCAGTAGTTAATCAGCTTTTAGATGACCAAACCCCGGGGGATGTGACGGAGGATGATGTTTCCGATCACGATGAAGATTCGCCCCCGAATGAAGAACCAGGGTCCTCTGTCCTAGCTTTTGACATAATCCGAGGGGGGGACAGCCTTACCTCCATTGATATCAACATGGCAGACAATCCCAAAGGCCAGCCCGTACGGAATTATAGTCTAAGGAGCAAAGGACTTATTCCCGAGCAATCTTATGAAGACAATAAAAGGGCTTTCCTAAGAAAAATTATGCCCCCAGGGAACGGAAAACAATCTGCCCCGGAGAAGCCCACAAATAACATTACCCGAGCAAGTCAAAAGGGCAAGCTCCCGGCAGAATCCCCAAAAACCACTACCGAGCCTAGCCCTCAACCGGATTCTAGCTATAACATTGTTGAGGATATGAAAAAAACAAGAGCAAATATCTCTCTCTACGAGCTTGCCCGCATTAAGAACCAAAGAGAACTCATTCTAAAATCTTTCGCCAATACTTCAGCTACGAAGACTGTGAGCAACACGTCTGCGCAAGCTGGTCCAGATGTCCAGTCTATAGTAAATGGCATCAATACGAACTCAAGAGGATCCACCCCTCCTTTCCTTTTGTTCTTCGAGATTTTAACTTCAACGTTCACAACTGTCTAGTCGACTCCGGTGCCTCTACAAACGTCATGCCTCTATCTATCTGTAAGAAGCTGAACATTCGCCCGGAGAAAACTGACGCAAAGATCATACAACTCGACAGATCGCAGGTGCCAGCCGTAGGAGAGTTGAATAATGTCATCATCCACCTGTCGTCAGACTCTAGGGTCCATCAATGCATTGATATTGTGGTTGTTGACATCCCTGAAGCATACGGTCTATTGCTTAGTAGAGACTGGTCCAGCAAGTTGCAAGGCTATTTCGCCACCGACTGGTCCCACTTGTGGCTTCCTTACAAGGGGAGGAATAACCAAATTAGGGTCGAAAGTGAACCATATATGAAATACACCGTGACTGATTTGGATGCCGCTAATGAACCCATCAGCTTTGCCCAGGAGGAGCTTGGCATGTGTTTTCTGGAAGCCATATTCGGATGTTACCAACCCCCTCAGTCTTCAGTAGGCCCCGAGGTCCAATCTAAACTAGCACTTGTCGTGGAGGAGCAATCCCTCCGCAGCCTACTACCCCGAAGGAGCCGGAAAATGACATGTGGACCTTGTACTATGACGGTTCCAAGACCCATGATGGAGCTGGTGCGGGCTGCATCTTGCTTGACCCTCAGAAGAACAAATTCTTAATCTCATGTCGGCTAGAGTTTCAGTGCACCAACAACACTGGTGAATACGAGGCTTTAATCCTCGGACTTAAGAAGGCGCTGGATTTGAAGGTAAAATTCCTACAAGTCATTGGAGACTCCGAAATTATCACTCGGCAGGTACGCAACACTATTCACTGTTTGTCTCCACATTTAAAGATGTATCAACAAGAGGTATGGCGATTGATTTCTGCTTTTGATGCATTTGGAATTAAATCTGTTCTTAGAATGCACAATGCAGTAGCTGATACTCTGGCTAATGCTGCTACTAGATTTACCCCTTTGACTGACGGTTTTTCTATTGAAGTTATATATAGACCCTTTGTGCCAGATAACATTACTAATCTACGCATTTTTAACGATGATCAACAGATCTTGGACTTTATGCTCAATGCTGAAGTATTCAAGGACGCGGCGATAGACGAGGCGGAGCATGATCATGCTTTGCAGAAAGAGCGTGATGAACGCAAAGAGAACCCCATGCCCAAGGGGGTGGTGTCATAAGAAAAGCTCTTTGATTTGCAAAGCCGATTCCGCGGCCCCCCAAACACCAAAGTGCAAAGTTCTATATTGGCACATCGGCAAGTGAACTTGGGATCAGATGAGAACCCAAAGTTTGTTAACCTCGGCAAAGACTGTAGTGATGAGGAGACACGGGCCTTCACCCAATTATTCCGGAAGTATCGAGACGTATTTGCTTTGACGTATGACGATTTACATACGTACGATACTCAGATCATTCAACACGTGATACCCGTGAATGAAGGCGTTAAGCCCTTCCAACAGAAACTCAGAAAAGTGCATCCGGCTTTGGAGCCAATGATTCTGAAAGAACTTAATAAGCTCTTGGATGCACGCATTATTTTCAAAGTTCGTCACTCCACGTGGGTGTCAAATTTGGTACCGGTACGAAAGGAGTCTGGCGAGATCCGCTTGTGCGTAGATTTCCGTAATCTGAATCGGGCCTCAAACAAAGACAACTACCCGGTGCCACCCATGGAACAGATATTGCAAGCTGTGTCTGGATCTGAAATGTTCTCCCTATTGGATGGTTTCTCTGGTTATAACCAGGTGCTGGTAGCTGAACCGGACAGATTGAAAACCACCTTCCGGACCAAATGGGGAACCTTTGCTTTCAGGCGCATGCCCTTTGGATTGATCAATGCGGGGGAAACTTTCCAACGAGCCATGGATATAGCCTTCCGTGGTTTGATAGGGCAGAGCGTGGTGGTCTATTTGGACAACGTCACTGTGTTTTCAAAATGCAGGGGCGATCATTTACGCCACCTCAAGCAAATCTTCGAGAGGTGTAGAAGGTACGGGATTTCGCTCAACCCTAAAAAGAGTGTTTTCGTTGTGGCAGAAGGAAACCTGTTAGGCCACATTATAACCAAGCAAGGCATTGTAGTTGATCCAGAACGGGCGAAAGACATTGCTCAGATTCCTCCCCCGGGTAGCAAGAAAGCAATGCAATCTTTCTTGGGGAAAATCAATTTTGTCCGTAAATTCATCTCGGATTTCGCCCAGATAGTCAGGCCGCTGCAAGGAATGATAAAAAAGAATGCTATGTTCCAATGGAATCTGCCGGAAAGGGAGGCCTTCGACAAAATCAAACAGGCTATAGCTGAAGCTCCTTCTCTCCAAAGTCCAGATTTTGGAAAAGGCTTTATCCTGTATACTTTTGCTTCAGATTCCTCACTTGCGGCTGTCCTTACGCAGAAAGATGGCAACAACGATGAACGGCCAATTTCTTTCATGAGCACCGGTTTACAAGGAGCTGAGTTGAACTACCCAGAAATCGAAAAACAAGCCTATGCGGTTTACAAAGCGGTCAAACATTTTAGGCCCTACATCTTGAAAAATCATGTCACGGTTTTTGTTCCACACCCAGCTGTCCGCTCACTTTTCGTGCAGCAGGAGCTAGGCGAGAGGCGAGGCAACTGGGTGGCGTGCTTGCAAGAATACGATTTAGAATTTAAACCGGCACACACCGTTAAAGGACAGGGCTTATGCCAAATGGCCGCGGAAACTGCAAGTTCCCATGGAATTGAAGAAGAATGTTGGGAACAAGAAATCGACATGTACCAGAGCGACCATGTGCCTCAGCAAAGTAGCCCTTCTTGGTATTCCGACATTTTGAGATATTTAGCCCAAGGCACCCTGGACCCTGCTCTAACTGCCCGGCAGAAACGCGCGATAAGACTCAAAGCTGCATCTCACCAACTGATCCGAGGGAAGTTGTTCAAGAAACATTACGATGGGGTCCTGTTACGCTGCTTGGAACATGACGAAGTGCAGAAAATCTTGACCGAGCTGCATGACGGACCAGCTGGAGGTCATTTTGCCGGAGATACTACCGCCCGTAAGATAATGCGCGCAGGATACTATTTTCCTACTCTTTTCAGATATGCGCATGCATATGTTCGGAAATGCATCCAGTGCCAGAAGTTAGCAAACCGAGAAGCACGGCCAGCCGCCCCCTTACTCTCAGTAGCAGTGGAGGAGCCTTTCCAACAGTGGGGTTGGATGTAATTGGTGAAATCACACCTCACTCTTCCAAACAACACCGGTATATCTTTACAGCTACTGATTATTTCACCAGGTGGGTCGAAGCAACACCTTTACGCCGAATCAATGATCAGGAGGTAATAGAATTCCTCACGCATTCCATCATCACCAGGTTTGGCGTTCCAACTTCCTTGGTTTTCGATAATGCGACTTACTTCTCATCTTTTAAATTATATGATTTTGCGCTGGAAAATGGGATTGTTCTGAAACATTCTGCAAATTACTATCCCCAAGGAAATGGATTAGCTGAGTCAACTAATAATAATCTTATCCGTATCATTAAGAAGACTCTGCTGTCCCACCAGCGCAACTGGCACAATGCCCTTCACAATGCACTTTGGGCTGACCGTATCACTCCCAAGTCCTCCCTAGGCACCTCTCCATATTTTCTCGTGTATGGAAAAGAAGTTGTTCTTCCTCCTCATCTATCTCTCCCTGCCCTTCAGCTGTCCCAAGAATGTCATGGTACCCCATGCCCTACCTTGCAGACTCGAATCGACACCCTGCTGAAGTTGGAGGAAGAAAGGAAAAAAACCCGGGAAAAGTTCGCCATCCACCAGAGCCGAATCAAGAGATGGTTTGATAGAAAATCCGCAGGGAATAAAAATTTTGAGGTAGGAGACCTGGTCCTTAAGTGGGACAAAGCTCATGAGGAAAAGGGGAAGCATTCCAAGTTCCAAGCACTATGGACAGGCCCTTTCCAAATTAAGGAGAAGTTAGGATCCCACACATTTAGATTGCAAAACCTTGAGGGACGAGTCGAGGTCCTCCCGGTAAACGGGCATGACCTCAAACACTATTTCACTTAGCAGCCCTTAGAGGGCTATCTTATCCTTGTACCATAGTTTCTTTTCTCACCTTTGTTAAATATATATATATATATATATATATATATATATATATATATCTATAAAATAAAATAAAATTTTAAGGAAGGATCTGTTAGAGCCACGCCACTGGCACACTGCAACAGGTTCTATGCTGATGGAAGGCCTTTTCCGATAAACTCGAAGGCGGCAAAAGCTTGCTTGTTCTCTGCACCTGGAGGTAGCATATGACCTAGCTCAAGTCATTAAGCGGGAAGACCTACCTCGCCAGTCTGAGAGGGTGTCTGCAAAGAAAATACGATGTAATGGTAACCAGATCAGAAGGGAAAAGAAGTACTCTATGCTACGACAGGGAATCTGGGAAGAACCAAAGTCTTCATACCAGACCAGGAACAACCTCTCTGCAAGAAAAATAAGTCGGGATCCCTCATCCGCCCAGGCTAAATTTCCATCTCAAATAAGTGCCACGAGCACATCTAAATAAGTGCCTCAGGCACATTCAAAATAAGTGCAATAGCACACTAATAAAGGTTAAAGGATTGAGAAAGGCTTCCTGCACAGAGAGGTGATGTAACGACTCCACCGGGGTACTAACCAGGCTCGCTGGAAGTGGAGCAACGTTCACGATTCCTAGGCAGTGACTCCGCCAGGACCGAGAGGTTCACTGGCAGCGAAGCAACACGATGAGGACAAAATAATCATACCAGAACCTGTAGCCGCTTGGAGTTCTCCAACCCTTCCAGTCCGGAGACCTGAAGGAATGAATTTTGGTTAAACAGCACCCGAACAGGCCAGTAGATTGAGCAACCCAGCAAGGTGCCAAAAGGCTAGGCAATGTCAACCGCAAGGTAAAAGAAAACAGTCGGCAGAGACCCCTCCCTCCCCCCACCCAGACTAACCATCGGCACAGACTATGGGTTCATCCAATGAATCGCCATTTTTTGTAGCCCCTACAACACCCTCCAAAAAAACCCCCACTTTTGGAGCCCCTTGAAACTAGAGAAAAACCAAGTGAAGAATCCATAAGGCCAAGTCGCCAAGTCGCAAAACTCATTTTTTAGAAAATTGCGACTCTGCGACCTTGTGATCCCGTGACCTAAGGGTCACAAGGTTGCAAGGTCGCTAAGTTGCAAAGTTAAAATTTTAATGAAAACTGCGACCCCGCAACCCCCAGGTCGCCAGGTCGCAAGGTCGCGAAGTTGCAAAACTCAACTTTTAATGAAAATTGCAACCCCGCGACTTTGCGACCCCGTGACCCCCAGGTCGCCAGATCGCAAGGTCGTAGGGTCGCGGATCCTCTAAACCATGAAAATTGTGACCTAGTGACCCCGCATTAAATGCCCACACGTGCGACCTTTTATATAAAGGAGGTCGCTAGGTCGCATTTTTCACAATCGGCGAATAGAAAGAAACGGCTCTGACAGGTCGACTGGCGCGATTTTCCCGGGTAAGTTGCCATTTCCCTCCTAATTTTTCCTTTGTGGGCATTTCTTTCCAAACCCATGTCTTCTTAGACCTTTAAATTACCATCTACATGAGCTATTACGTTCTTTTCCGGTTTAGGGTTGTTTGTAATCCCGCTTTCATCACAACTGCAGAAGCTCACCACATTTCTTGTTCAGCTTCTCATGGCCTTGTCCCCTGCTCCCAAAGCCATCCCTCAACTCTGCCTGGACCCTTTTAGCCTTATAATTTTCCAGTTATAGGGAGAAAACCTTCACGCCGCGCGCGCCCAAAACCCCCCGGCAAGCCCTAGCGCGACCTGCGACCCAGCGACCCAACAACCTAGTCACAAGGTCGCAAGGTCGCAGTTCCCAATTTTTCTAAGAGTTGTGACCCCACAACCCAACGACCTGGTCGCGAGGTCGCCAGGTCGCATTTTCCTATGTTTGCGAAATTTGGGACCCCGCGACCCTGCGACCAAGTCGCAAGGTCGCAAGGTCACATCTGGGTCTCTTCTTGCAATCTGCGACCCTGCGACCCAGTAAAACAGTGACCCAATTTTGCATGTGTCTCAGCTAAAATTCATGGATAAACTGTAATTGGCTTTATATCATCATGTCGTTCTTATCTTGGGATTCCTTCATGAATTTGACAGGTGAACTTGAAGGAGAAGCAGAGTGTATACCTGTTCTCTCGAATTCTAGCGACATGGAAACCCCAGTGTCTCGGAAGAAGGAAAAGCAAGTGGCAGAAGAAGTTGTGGAGCTGGACATGGTATCCCCACCCCCGATATACAGGGATACACTATGTACATTTGCAAAAGGGGACAACATGCGATGGTACCAAGTGTATCATGAAGTCGCCATACCAGAAGAGGAATTCCCAGAAGATCTCCCAAACTGAGAAATATACTTAAAATTCAAAAGGTCCAAACTGCACCTCGCAAGGGCGCATCCGGCCATATTTCCATGCCCAGAGGTTATAGACTGGATCATACAGAGAACGGACCCCAAGAAGTTCGTGATCCAAGACAGCGAAGGCAAGGCTTTCGCAACGCTCGTAGGCTTGGACGCCCACCTCTATTACTCGTTGCCTCGCCCAGAAGAGTACTTTACAGAAGAATGGGCTCTTGCTCACGCAGTCCATGTAGTCGACACTATTAGACAATGGTGGGAGGAGCCCGAGAAATTTAAAGCCAAGAAATACCAAGAATATCTGGTGGCTAGCCTGAGAAAGGTTTATAGATTAGTAGCGCCATGCTTTACAGACTGTACAGGCACCCTGATTGCTCCACCTTCAGCGGCACTTGGGCTACTATCATGGAATATGTAACGGCACATGGCACCCGTTTCAACTGGGCTGGCATATTTATGATTTCAATGCAGACAAACTTGTCCTTGGCATTTGCCCCAGATGATGGAATGCTTGTCGAATTCTACATGGCCTCTTACCTATTGGATGCTGTCTGCGCGAGGTTACACTTTGAGGGATGGGCACACAACTGGGATTCCACGCAGACCCGTGAAATTAATCTGCAAACCAAGGTGTTTTGGGAGTCCAGGTATAAACAAGATATAGATCAAATCTCCCAAGTATTTATCCCCGCTCTATATAGAAAACTATTTGGTCAAGACACCCCATGCATGTCTTGGTGGGGCAGAGAGACTCTAGGCCAAGTGGCACATTGGTTCCCTTTCGCCGGATATACTTTCATCCGAGTCTTTGGATCTTTCAGGCACCACATGCTATGCCTTGCTTTGTTACAGACAAAATTCTCATTCAGGAGGTATGCTTCCAAATGTCCCAGGGCTTCTCCAGTGTCCTGTCTAAAGGTAAAAAGAAGTCGTGGCCCACGCTACCCCTCACCATCAGCGCATGCACAGTTAAAGACTTCAAAGAGATAGCAACGGAGGGAGAAGAGATGAAAAGCTATCACCTTGGAGCACTAGAGCACCGAACATACGACCCGGAGAGAGTAGTTCCTGAACACCGCAAGAAAGCTAAATTCAAGTGGAACTACCAGCATATAGAGCACCCGAGAGAAGACGAAAGAAGGAACTAGTACAACGCCGAGAGACAACTTTCTCTAGAGGCAGACTTTCGCCAAGAGGATCCAAATGATCAAAGCCTGGAAGAAAGGAGCTGTCGATTGGGAGGTGCCTCTTCCTCTCTACCCAAAAAGTCTCAGACCAGCACAGGGCTTATTACATCTATCCAACAGAAAGAAGCAGAGGCAAAAGCCCAGCAAGAAAGAGAAAAGAAGATAAAGGAGGACGAGGAAGAACGCAAGAAGAGTTCGAAGGCAACGCAGAAGAAGAAGTAGGCCGAGGAGGCTAGGAAAGAAAAGGAGGAAAAGGAGGCATAGGCCGCAACAGAACGAGCACTCAAGGAAGAGCTGGACAGAGCAGAAGCTGAACGCCAAAAGAAGGCAGAACAAGCTGCTGCAGCCGAGCGGAAGAGGAAGGCTGAAATAGAAGCAGCGGCAGAAACAGAACGCCGGCGAAAGGAAGAAGAGGAAAAGAATAGAGAAGAAGAAGAGGATGAAATGATAGAAGACATCGAGGTGACTCCCCTCGAGATACCCCTAGGCGGTACCAAGCTCTCTGATGTTAGTTCCCCCCAGGGGCAGGAAGAGGAGGTATTCGACCTCACCAGACTCACATTCGATCAATTCTCTTTCAAAATCTGGCAAGAGAAAAGAAGGTCTCTAGCGCAAAGTCCCTCCTCCACATCCACAGTTGCAACCAGCAAAGACCTAGTCCTTGATACCAGGACTAATCCCGTGATGATAGCATTGGTAGGCACGGCTTTCGTCGTAGCCACGAAAGAAAATGTAACCAGAATGAGTAGAGAAATAGTCTCTCTGCAAAATAGACTATAAGCAGCCAAGCAGCGGGAGAAAAGGGAAAAATAGGAGAAATCAGAGTTGAAATCAGAAGTTCAAAAACTCCGAAACCAGACTCCCCCGGTCAATGAAGTCCCACTAGCCATTCTAAAAGAGTGTGATGTGTTATAAGCAACCATGAGGCAGGTGTATGGAGAAATGTTCACCATCAAACAAATAGTCGCCCCATTGGTAAGAGCACGAGCAGAAACTAAGCAAAAGCACGAGTAGCTCAAGGAGGCCTCACAGGCCTTAGACAGAATGATGGATTGGACAGTGCGATACCCTCGGGCACCTGAGAATTTTCCCAAGAGGGATTGGATTCATACATAGGATGCTAAGGTCCAGCTCCGCATGGCAATACAGTCTAAGGACAAACTATCCAAGGACTTGGACAAAGTAATGTCTTCATACAACCACCTGATCAGCAGCATCGACTCGATGCACACTCTTCACCACATTCCTTCCCTTGGGGCATTGGACGAAGAGAAAGCCTGGGAACAAGTGGATCAAGAAATCTAGTCATTTCTGTAGCCCATCAAGCAAGCTGCTGCCGCCCCCGAGCCCGCAGCATCTCAAGAACATCTTGATCAGTTTCTTGCCACACCAGTTTGGATTTATACCAAACTTGCCTCTCTTTCCAACCAGATCTCACAAAAAAGGGAAAATCTAGTTCTAAATGCTTTGGAATGCATGCATCGGTTGAAAAAGGAGGTCCCTCTTGTTTCCCCCATAGCGGCAGAGTACCAAACATGGCAAGGTTTCCTCAAAGAGCAGCATATTGACGCCCTTGACCTCACCATTGTGCGTCCATCTTCGTAGCCCTATAGCAACAAGGCATTGGAAATGGTTAGAGGCAGGT
>MU968457.1:0-22526 GCA_034641835.2 Pinus albicaulis
GGCCACTTCTTTAGATTGTTGCAAATTATGTAATCCTGAGCACCATAGAGCTTGACTAGCTCTGACCCAAACAAATTATCCTTGAGGTCTTCAGAGCTCCTTTTGTACCATCTAGCCAGAGTAACGTCTTCATCTAACCAAAAAGGATTGGGGTTGGAATGATTGCTTAGAAGAATAGATTGGTTGCTTGAAGTTCGAGAATTAGAGTCACCCACTAAAAGGATATTAACCTTCATTCGTTAGGCTAGAAATATCATTCTCTAAACCATTGTAAGGACTATTTTTATCTAGATTATTTTTCTTATAGAAGTTAGAATTAATGGGGGAGAAATAACAGACTGCTATGTAGGTATTTTTATCATTAATGTCAGTAATCTCAATCCAACTATATTGGTTGTAAGGGTAGTTTTTATAATTCCTAGCATAGGGGGGTATTTTCTTATTAATGTAGCAAGCTATGCCCCCAATGCCTCTACGGGAGGATCTCTTGTTCCAGGTAGACCATAGTGCAAAGCCATCTATGTTAGGGACCTTAGATTCTTCGTGCTCCCAATTTTCAACAAGAAATATAATATCAACATCATTTGAGATCCAACTTAGCTTGGGGCCTTTATTTCATGGAAAGCCGTGAGAGTTCCAAGAAAGAATTTGGAGCATGTTGAATTGCTATTTATTACTATCCTTTTGGTTTCTATCTAGAATAACAGCTTTTCTATTTCTGATTATTGCCCATTTTCCTTCCTTCCTAGCTTCTTTTACCTTCTGAACCTCCTTTCTTAATTTTGCTTGATTTTCTGGAATGAGATCTTCGTTTATAAATATTGTCATTCTTTTTAGACTTGAGGTTTTACTAAGTATGTCATATTTATGGTTAGTAGAGCTCACCTTTATTCGAATCAACCTTCCTTTATTCTCAGTTAATTTCCCTAACCTTGTTGCTTCTGTGATACACGTGGTTTCAATTTGTAATCTACTATGTAATTCTGTCTGGGTTATGGCTAAATTATCCTCGTCTACCTCCTCTTTCAAACCGAATATTATAAGGTTCAAGGCCCTTTTGTTATACTCATGTTCTAATTCGATCAATTTTTTCATTTCATCTTTAGTTGGTTTGATATCTAATTTACCTACCACACTATTTAGGGTGAGTCTGTATATTATCAACATCTCCTTGCTGGGATGTTTGGTTCTTATCTTGGTTTTGTTTTTCTATGACCTACAACCTAGTCTCCATTGACTCCATTTTATTCTCCAATATTTCTATTTTATTTTCTATTTGTTTTTGGATCTTATCTTCAAGAGATGTGAATTTATTTTCCATCATGGCTTCTAACTGAGTTTGTAGCTTGACTTCTCTTTCTTCTCTACGTTTCTCTAAAAACTCTATATACTCATAAAGGCTCTGTAGACTAACTGTGCTAGGTCTACCTTTGGTAATCTTTGGTAGTTGTGGTGAATTATTCATACTTGAGAATATATGAGAAAATATGAATTAGAAAAAGATAAGGAATGTGTGCACCTGAATATCAGCAAACCAGACAGCTGAAATTCATTGCAAAATTTTGACCGTAGAAATTCACTGCAAAATTTTCACCGCAGAAATTCATACTATTACTCAAGAAAATTCACCACAGACCCAAGTATTAATGGAGAAAATTCACTGCAGACCCAAGTATTAATAGAGAAAATTTTCACCACATAATTCAGCACATACCCAAGTATTAATCGAGAAAATTCACCGTAAACCAAAGTATTAATGAAGAAAATTCATCACAAAATTCACTATAGATCCAAGTATTAATCAAAAAATTCACCTCAGACCCAAGTATTAATGGAGAAAATTCACCGCAGACCCAAGCATTAATAGAGAATATTTTCATCCTAGAATTAACCACCAAATTTTCACCACAGAATTCACGGCATACTAAATATAAAATATAAATTATGATATATTAAAATTTAAATATTTAAAATTAAAAATATATATGAAATAATAATTGAAAAAAAATAAGACATTAATTGAAAAAGATGAGATGTTGAAATGAAATATTAATTGAAAATTTGAGATATTAATTATAAAATATTTAAAATTAGATATTAAATAAAAAAAACATATTGAGAAATATTGAAATGACATGTTAATTAAATATGAAAAAATAATTAAAAGAAAAAGATATTAATTGAAAATTTGAAATATTTAATATGAAGTATTTAAAAATTTTAAAAATGAAGTTTTAAAATGATAAATTAATTGAAAAATTGAAATATCGAATGTGAAATATTTAAAATTAAATATTGAAAAAGAATATATATATATAGACTAGGAAAATGATATATTCGAAATTGAAACATTTGAAATATACACTGATAATGACATTGTTATTTTTTTTGGAAAACGGAAAAAGAGAGTAGTGCTGGCAAGAAAGCGTGGCTTCTCCTCTGTTGGAATATGGCTCCATTGAAAGTGGAAACAAAAACGATTGAGGTGGTATAAAATTATATATGGCAGAGCTTCGTGTAAGATAACCTCTCTCTGCGTGTTCGTAGGGTCTGCGTTCTAATAGTCATCTGCGTAGCATTTGTGGGTTGTTGGCAATTTCTTGTCACGTCGAATTCAGATGGTGGCTTGGTTTGCAGATATATTTTTTTTTGTTGCGTGAACTAAAAATGTGAGCGACCCTTCATATACTTTTGTTTTACAATTTTTTATTTTTTGTACAACTATAGTATCATTGAATTGTATTAATTTTTTTGGGGTTTCAATATTATTTTTAATCATATTTTTTGGGTTAATATTATTGTTTAAGGTTTTAATACTATTTTTGCAAGGTACTATTATTTCATTGAATTTATAATGTTTTGAGATTTCAATAGTAAATCTAAAGAATTGATATTATAAATGCAAGAGATTAATACTAAAAACTTAAGAGATTATAGATCTCTAGGTTTTTAGTATTAATTCCTTGTATTAATATTACTCTCTTAGATTTATAATTCCTTGGGTTTTAGTATTAATATTTTTCCCTTGGGTTTATAGTACTTTGTAGTTTTAGTATTACGCCCAACGGATTCATATTATAAACCCAAGGGATTTATAGTAAAAATCCAAGGGATTATAAACCCCAAGATTTTTGGTATTAATCCCTTGTTATTTCTATTATTCTTAATCCCTTAGGTTCATTATATTTCGGGTTTCTTATCTCTCGGATTAATATTATTGCCTTGGGTTTATAATTCCTTGGCATTTTAGTATTAAACCCAAGAAATTGATATTATAAACCAAAGGGATTGATAGTAAAAACCTAATGGATTATAAAGCTTGGGTTTATTAGTATTAGTCTTTTGCATTATTATTATTAATTTGGGTTTATAATTCTTTGGGTTTATAGTATTAATCCCTTGGGTTTATTGTCCATTGGGTTTATATTATTTCTTTGGGGTTATAAGCCTTTGCAGTTTTAGTATTAAAGCCAAGAGATTGATATTATAAACCTAAGAGAATATAAACTGAACAAATTAATAGTAAAAACCCAAAGAATTATACACCCCAGGGTTTTTGGTGTTAATCCCTTGTTATTTTTACTATTATAAATTTATCATTGATATTTAAAAATCCAACGTTTGGCTACATCAACCACATAAATATTTTTAATATAGTTTTTATACTGCATTAATATAAGTTAATATATATTACTATACATCAATATACTTTAATTAATACACATTAGTGTGCATAAAAGTAATATACATATATTAAAATACATTAATATACACTAAATTACATTAATTCACAATAATGTACATTTAAATATATTAATATACTAATATGCTCAATAATATACTTTTCATATGTATATAAATACACAGTATTGGATGTAGAAGTTCATATAAATATATAAATATTAATGTGCATTGATAAGTATTTATAAATGTAGTTTATATACTTTTATAAATGTTTATTAATCACATTTAGTAATGTGGTTTTGCTAATTAATTTACACAACAAACTATTTATTACATATTTATCACTCACTATTTTTATCATAATTTGAAAAAATTAAAATGTCTATCAATTTTAACAATTTTCCCTTATAAGTTGAACTCAAAAACCGGGAATAAGGGAATGAGATCATGTGTTATTAATTGAATGATCTTAGTAGGTTTCAATATTTTCATCATGCCATAAACCTTATTTGATCATTAATAAAATGCATGGCTTCTTCTAAATGGTGCGAGTAGTTTAATGGCTTGACTAGTTTACTGACATGAAGAGACTATTTCTTCATTTAGTATACTCTATGTAATGTAACAAAATAGTTGTGTCGGTTAAGGAAAGTGTTTCAACATCCTTATTACACATACTTTACTTTACATTAAACCTCAAATTTGTAATGTTGTAGATAGCCCTTACTAGGTTGTCTTCTTTCATTCGCGCCTTTCGATTTTAGTGCTTGGCAATTCTCTATGTATTCATGATACGCCTTTCATTTATAATATGTTCATTCATTCAATTATGATTTGTGGTTGAAAACATTAGTTAAGGATTTAGAAAGTTCCTTAAAGGAAGCTTAATCCATTTGGTTACTCTTCTATTTATTGATTTATAAAACAGTGAAGCGAAATTTCTAAGTTGTTTTTATTTAAAATTTAGTTCCAATTTGTGAAATCATGTATAAATATTAATTTTCTTTTAAAATATATTTTATGATATCATTATTTATGATATCATTATTTGTGAGTGATATATTTTTTTTTTTTCTTCTTCTTTCTCTAAATTTACTCTAATAATTTTATGATATCTTTATCTGTAAGTGATATATCACTGTAAACTTTCTTTTTTTCTTCTTTCTATAAATTCATGGTAATAATTTAATTTATTATATACCTAGTATTCAATAAATAAATAAATAAATAATAAAAATAAAAAAAAACCCATTAAATAGGCGTAAATAAGTCTGGTCATTAAATAAGTGTAAATAAGTTTGAGGCTTCACTTTTGTGAAGTGAATTATCATTCCTTATAATCATGTAATTTTTATTCACTCAATTCAACATTTCTACTTAACTTATGCAATTCCTCATCTCCCTTAAGCTTTTTTGTTTTTTTTTTTTCCAAACTATTTAATGTCATTTATAATTGTGGTTTGTAATTGATATTAAAAATGGTATTATCATTGTTATTATTTCTATACAAATTATTAATGATTTTTTTCCATAACTATTCTCAATTCATTTTTTTAGATACAATATTTGTGATATAAGGACATTGATTCTGATAATATATACAAATCAATGCACTACTCAACTATTTAGTATAGCCAATTCCTTATGAAAAAAATACTATATTGTTTCCGCATATCCTCTAAAACACATTTCACGCCGTATTACATCTTTCCTAACTAAATATTACTTTGAGAGTATTTTTTAATTAGTATTGTGGACTCTATTTTGTACTCATGAAGCTTTTGTTAGTCTTTCTCCTGGAAAAACGACGAAATTGTCGGGAATAGATACCATGGGGTACCTCTTTGTTGAATCTCCTCTCTAGGATATAATTTATCTCAGTTTATAGTGGCATTATAGTATATAAATACTTAAAAACGACCAATTTAGAGGTTTGAGATCTAATTAGGAAATTTTTATTATATGTTTTGTTTCATACATTGTAAGGTTATAGTTTTTCAAGGCATGAATTTTCACGATTGAATTATTTTGGTCATTTAATTTTGTATATTAATATATAAAAAGGATTAAAATAAAAAAATGATTTTTTTTTATAATACTAATATTATTTTATATACATAAATATGTTATTATCTGAATTTTCATATAAATTATTTTTTGCTTATTTTATGTCCATTTCATGTCTAAACAATGCCAATAACAAAATTAAGCTGAAAATGTTAATATCTATTTTCTTCCTTCAGATCAATTTGAAATGTTATAAACTTTCATTATTTCTGATGTGTCTTATCTTATTCCAAGACCATTTCACCTCTAAATGTCATTAATTTATCCATTTTATCTTTCTTCACTATTGAAACCATGATTTGTTTAGATTGATAATTAATTTGTAGTGATGAAAGTGTCTATGAAATTATGTATTCATTTTTGGGATAGTTCCACCTAACTCCCCATTATCAATGAGTAAAGAATAATTATCAAGATGACTTTGTTCCAGTTGATGAACCTTTTACTAAATTGAGAGGGGGGTGAATCAGTTTAGTCCATTCATGGACATTAAAATTATTTTCATTAAACTCATTAACAAGTCATTTCATAAGCAGCTTAATAAAGAGTGATCAACAAACTAAATATGTGAACAATAACTAATAAGAAGATTAACACATCTCATTAACACATAATAATCATGCACATGGACACCAGATATAAGTGGAAACCCATAAGGGAGAAAACCACATCTTATTATTTTTGTGATGCAAAGGAAAGCTCCTACTCTCTCTCACAACTAATTTTATGTAGGCTCTAACCTACAGGAGGCTCTGACCTCAATTTCTGCAAGCTAACACTTGCAAGGAAGCTCCAACTCGCATATATTTTTTGCAGGCTACAACCCACAGGAGGCTCCTACCTCACCCAGCTCCAATTGGAAGTTTATCAAGCTACAACTTGAAAGGAGACTACAATCCCCTCACTAAACACGAAATTAAAATGTTGATTTACTTGGATATCAACTATGTTTTCCTCCACCTTCACTTCTGCCCTCTCTACCTTCAAATATGCTTCATATCAACTCCAGATGTGCATAGCATCTCTATTAGCTCTCTGCCATTCTTCCACTCTTGTATATTCTTCAGCTCTCATCCATTATGTCACTCTATTGCATTGTTCAACTCCCTTCCATTATACTGCTCTCTGCCCTTCTTCAGCTCTCTTCCATTATGCCACTCTCTAGCCTTCTTCAGCTCTCTTCCATTCTGCCGCTCTCTAGCCTCTCTATGTACACTGATATTACATGTTTTATACATATAACTACATGACTATTTTCATTCTACGGGGAATACGAAGTGAATATGCCTGACCCTATGCCTTCCACCCATTCGATTCCTCATTCTTCAGTTTAGTTTATTACATCACAAATAATCATTACAACACTAATGAAGAATTTCCTATGCCTATGGATACTTTCCTTTGCATCACATACAATAAAAAATAATAAATACATTTACAGTTACAGTTACAGCAAATGTATTTCACTCAACCCTTCCAGCTCTTTTTCTCGTTGTGCTTTTTGTATTTTTTTCTACTATCATTGATCTTTTCAGTTTCTACTATTATATTATAGAAATTATGCACAAAAGCCCTTTTTTTCCGACTCGACCTAGCTGGTATGTTTCAAATAGTTCCACCATATACTGCCTTTTGCCTGACTCTGCCTCTTTTGCTCGTGCCTGCAACATTCAACCTTCTCTGCTCCTTTGCTCTGTGTCGGGTCACTTAACCGAGTCTCCTTCTACCCACGTTCAGACTCTCTTTTTTTTATACAGCACAACTGCATACAACATTGTTCTGCACGGGGTCAAGTCTTTTTACTTACCCGAGTCTTTTCTTGCGTTCAGGCTTTCGTTTTTGTACACTCGAGTCAACTCTCCATTCATCTTTACTTCTTTGTAAATAAGCATAACCACATTAAACCTAGACCTGGAATTAATATTTACCTTCGTATGATATCATGTCTGGTCACTTATCACATTTCGACATTTCCTTTGTGTTTCATGTTATAGTCAACTCTTCTATTCTCTGATGCGATTTCTTAATGAAAAATTCTTACTTATGGATTTGAAATCCTTTGGACTTTGCCTTTGAAATCTATCGCATACGGTCCTCATATTGCATCTTGTACTTCGTCATTTCAACATGATTATTGAGCGCTTATCCTCCTGAGCTTGTGAATTGCGATATTCGATTGGGTCCCACAGCCGGACTTCATTTCCTTTAGATTTTATCCTTGAACTATATCGTGTCTGCTCCTTGTATCACATCTTGAAATTCTTGGTGGTTTTGTGTTATATTCACCACTTCCAACTCCAATGCGATTTCTTCACAAAAAGACCTTATTTCGGATTTGAAATCCTTTGCAATTTAACTCTAAAACTACATTGCATCCACCCCTTATCGCATTTGAACATTGCGTCTTGGTTCATGAGCGTCGTTCACCCTATGCTTTGCGATTTGCAATATGCGATTGGGTCCCACTCTACTTTATCTTAACTTCTTTATCGTAAATTTCTATCATATGTTTCTCATCGCAAACTTCTCTAATCTCTAAATCTTCACCTCTTGCGATTTTCCATTTGCGATATGCAGGCCAGGTACACGTCATCATTCCACGTCAGCTTGCCACGTCATCATAAATTAACTGTGATTTGTGGGGTCGAGACCACATCAGCTTGCCACGTCACTGCCTACGTCATCTTCCGTACTTCACATTTTGAAATTTCTTGTGTCTTTGTAGTTTTGTGATCATCCTTCCGTTGCGATTTGTGATATGCGATCAGGCCCTCCACATGCGATTGTGATTTGTGGTGAAGCCTCCAAACATTGTTCTGCACGAATATTTGCACGACTCGAGCTTGACCTGTGCACTGTTCTAAACGTATTCAATAGCCCAGCTATTGAGACTCTCCGAACTTAAAATAACAAGACTCAACCCACTCATTCATGACTCTACCCACGTTCATGACTTGACCCAATGTGTTCACTACTTCACCCAACATGTTCGCGACTTGACCCAAATTGCTACCTTTATTGTCTTTGCTCCTGTGTTGCCTTAACTACCTTCACTCATTTTTTTCTCCTCTACCTCTCTTTTATGCTTTCTCACTGCACCATTGCCTTAGATAATGGTTCTACTGCTACTCCTTTGTCCTTAATGATAATTATGATGCTACTCCTTTGTCCTTAATGATAATTCTAGTGTTGCTCCTTTGCTCTAAGTGATAATTCTGGTACTTCTCCTTTCTGCTCCTTTGCCATCAAAGACAATATTTCCAATAGTCTCCCCCTTTGGCATTGATGGCAACACTTCCTCCAACACATCCTCCCCCTTTCATTATGAGAAGTGTCTATCTTCCTCTCCTTGCTTTTCCTCCCCCTTTGACATCAATGGAAAGGTGTTAAAAAATGTTTTGAGTGTAGATTCCATCATTGCATTGCTCCTCTTTGAGTTTAGTATAAGAATCCTTCATTCAACTCTTTTGTTATTAAATGAATATACACACTCCATATATTCATTACACCCTTGATGAATCCTTTTTTATTTGAATGAATACACCTAATCCACCATTGTATTATTGCTTCCTGATTGTTCTTTATAAACCGTGACTATTGCTTTATGTTACACACAAGCATTGCTTTATATGTACTTCAAATTACAAGAGCATTGTGAATGCATTACAGACTTCATATGATATATGAGCACTTTTGGGGTAACACTTTGAGAATAATTGAGATTGAATGAATATACACAAAAAACTGATGCTATCACAACTCATGAGAATGTTGGAAGGTATGTCACCATAGAATGTTTTGTTATTTTTACCCTTGTTCCTTGATGAAACTCTATGTACTGATGAAATATCAGCAATTCCATTCTTTCCATGCCTTGATAACACAACTTGACATTCTCCTTGATGTATTTCTGCCATACCAACACCGTGATGTATGCTATAATAACCCGATACTCGCGACCTATACCGTAACAATGCTCCAAATATAACATTTGGTATTCTACTAATAGGAATATTGCTCCACATACCAATTGATGAATATGTGTAATGATATACTGATAATAACATTTTTCTTATTCATCCTTCTTAAAAGTATTTTGTTACATTATTAACACTTTCCGAGAGACACATAGTGTAATCATCCTTTGTAGATATTTACCATCTCCATAGCTCGAGCTCTTCTTGACAACTTTTATGGGCTATTCTCCCCCTAAGAAGTTGCTTCTTGTCTAACTCTGGTTGGATGTTTGTTCCTAATATTGCAGGCTTCGCTAGTGCATTTTTTTTTCATCCGCCTTTTTTATCATATCAGAGAGTATCATCTGCAGAAACTATCCCCAGTTTGTCTCTTAGATTTTTGAAAGGTTCTCTTTCAAGAGTTTTTGTAAATATGTCTGTTGTCTGTTCTTTTGTTGGTACATATTCCATCGTTACTATTTTATCTGCTACTTGTTCTCTAAGGAAGTGGTACTTTATTTCAATGTGATTTGTTTTCAAATGAAGCACATGATTTTTTGATATGCTTATTGCACTTGTATTATCACATTTGGTAGAAATAGGTTTAGTGATACTTACCTTCATGTCTTGAAGAGTTTGTTTCATCCACATCACTTGTGTGCAACAAGCTGTTGCTGCTATGTATTTTGATTCTGTTGCAGATAGAGAGACATATGTTAGCTTCTTGCTTAACCATGCCACTAGAATTTCTCCCAAATAGAATGCACCTCCGCCTTTTCCTGTCATCCACACAGCTAGCCCAATATGCATCTATATATGCTATCAATGTGAATTATTTTCCTTTCGGATACCATAGGACATAATGTGCAGTTCCTTGGAAGTATCTAAATATCCTTTTGATTGCTAGCAAGTGATTTTTTTTGGGTGCTTCTTGATATCTTGCCACAATTCTTACTGTCAACATAATGTCTGGTCTAGAGGATTTTAGGTATAGCAGAATTCCTATCATATATATGTAAAGTCTTTTATCTACATCTACAGATCCATCATCATCACATAACTTGCATCCAGTGATCATGGGAGTTGACACAGGTTTGCAGTCTTCCATTTGGAATCTTTCTAACATGTCTCTCAAGTATTTTTCTTGTGAAATGAATATACCTTTTCTCTTCTGCAAATTGTTTCACTAACTCATCCTTGTCGCTCCCAAACATGATGTCATCTACATATACCACTACAATTAAAATTTCATTTTCATCAGCCTTTATATACAAATTTTTGTCTACTCTTCCCTTCTTGAATCCTTTTTTTTTAAAGTACTTGTCCAGCCTAGAATACCATACGCATGGTGCTTGTTTGAGACCATATAGGGCTTTCTTTAATCTGAAAACATAGTTGTGCTTATATGCTAAGGAAAAAACTTTAGGTTGTTCCATGTAGACTTCTTCCTCTAGATCTCCATTTAAGAAGGAATAATTCACATCCATTTGATATACGTTGAAATCATGATAGCATGAAAAATCTAGAAACATTCTAATTGCTTCCATTCTTGCTACAGGGGAAAAATTTACATCATAGTCAAGTCCTTCGATTTGAGAGTATCCCTTACATACAAGTATAGATTTACTTCTAATTACCTAGATTTTTTCATTCATCTTATTCTTGAATATCCACTTTGTGCACAGGAAATTTTTCCCAATAGGTCTTGGTATTAACTCCCAGGTCCTTTTCTTCTTCGTATGGTCTAATTCTTCATTCATAGAATTTATTGATTTTTTTTCTTTGTTAGCTTCATCGAAATTATTTGGTTCTATCTATGACAACATGAATAGATTCATTTCCTCAATCTGTTCAGCTAGCTATCTTCTTGTTTGGACTCTTGCACTCTTGTCTCTAATGATTTCATGTTATGGATGGTTCTTTTGAGTGTGTCTCAAGGGTCCTTTTGAGTTTACTTCTGTATCATCTATTGTCTCATTCTATTCTTTATTTTCTTGATTCTCATCATTCATAAGAGTTGTGCCCATTTTTATGGTAGAAAAAAAAAATGTTTGTATTTCGGAATGGATTATGTACACAAGTGAATCCACCATTGTTCTTAATTCCTTTTAAGTTTCCATACTATGGTATCCTTATATGTGCTCTACACTCCATCGCTTTATGACCAAACCTTTATAGCAAAATAAATACCCATGGAAGTAGTATTTGTATTTGGCAGAGAATGTTGTTTGGGGATATATCCATCTAGTCATATGAAAGTTTTGCCTTTGGAAGCCATTTCATCTGTACTAGAATGTTGCTTCTCTGTTCACTTCTTTTGTTTCCAGGGCTTTCCTTGTGGTAGGTTTTTGCTACAAATCCTGAGGATTTGAAGGTTTTCCCACATTTTTTTTCTCAAATTGATGGGAGTTAACATTAGCTTTCACTAATGTGATAGCTTTCTTATCCTCTGCCTTCGACTTGTTGGATTCTCCTTCATATCCTATCCCAGTCTTTACATGAGGAGATCTTTGGGCATTTAATATCCTCTGCAATTGTTCAACACCTTTTAACCGTTGAATGTTCATTGTTAAATCAATTTTATCCTTTTCCAATTTCTTCCTCAGACTCACCAAATATTCTTCCAATCTTCGACATTCTTAAATTTTCTCCCTTATTTTCTGCAACAAAATGTCTTCTACTTTCCTAGCTTCTTCTAGTTCAATTTTCATCTTAATAAAATCTTCAGAGTTTGGTTCTTCCTTTACATGTTTCAGAAGGATTACCTTTTGGTTTCTAGTCTTGAGCTTGAGTCTATCTATTTCTTGTAGGGCACTCATCAACTCCCCCTCAAGATCTACCTCGCCTTCTTCTTCAAATTCCATGAAATATATCTCAAGCTATTCCTTGACCATGAAAATGAATTCTAATGTTCCTTCTTCATTGGGGGATTCATCTGAGCTTAGAGATGCACTGTTGTCTTGTTGAGCATAGAATTTTCTTCTATTAAATCTGTTCCCTTTCTACCTATTTCTGAAATTTCTTTTCTCTTTCCCTTTTGACTGATTCTCTCTTTTCTTATCAGGAAATTTTGAAGCATAGTGCCCCACTCTTCCACAATTAAAGAAATTAAATGGAAATTTCCATTTGTACTTACCTGTGCCTCTATCCAATCTTTTGACAAATTAGACTTCTTCTTCATCAGAGCATGAGCATGTACCTTCCTTACTTTTATGCACTTGTCTGCTTTAAAGTCAACCACCCTCATATTTTACTTCCCTTTAGGAAGTCTCATCTCAGATGTTGTTAGGTTGCCAAGTAATTGGTTCTTAGTCAAGGTTTCCCAGTTTGTTGTTTCTTCTATGGCAGAAACCTTAGGATTAAACCTGGGTGGTAGAGATCTCAATAATTTTTTCACTCCAACACTTTCTTTAATTTCTTCACCTAGGCCTATCCTGATATTCACAACTTATACAACTCTTAAGAAGAATGCAATTATATCTTCATCTTCATTCATTTTTAAGTTTTCAAACTGAGTTTTATGTGCTTGTAGTTTGGCCATCTTCACCTTTGTATCTCCCTCGTCAATATTTTCTAATGTATCCCAAAATTATTTGGCAGTCTTACTGTGCATTACCTTGATAAATTCTAACTCACTTAGACTTCTCAAAAGTGCATTCATTACTTTTGCATTAGCTATGAATTTTCTTTTGGCTTCTTCCTGAGTGTTTGTATCCTTTGGGGCATATTTTTCTTCCACAACAACCCAGACTCCTACTCCAAGAGACATTAAGTATGTCCTCATTATTATTTTTAGAAAGCACAGTTTGTTCTAGTAAACATAGGGGCTTTATTTTAGGAAGCTTCCTTCTAGGCTAGCCATTTTGGAGACTAAGGACCTCCTTCCAGTCATTAAACTGATACAGAAGGAACTGGCTCTAATACCAATTGATGAACCCTTTACTAAACTGAGAGGGGGTGAATCAGTTTAGTGCACTCATGGAAATTAAAATTCTTTTCATTAAACTCATTAACAATTCATTTCATAAGCGACTTAATAAAGAGTGATCAACATACTAAATATGTGAAAAACAAGTAATAATAAGATTACCACATCTAATCAACACATAATAATCATGCACATGGACACCAAATATAAGTGGAAACCCATAAGGGTGAAAACCACATCTTATTATTGTTGTGATGCAAAGGCAAGCTCCTACCCCCTCTCACAACTTATTTTAGGTAGGCTCCAACCTACAGGAGTCTCCTACCTCAATTTCTGCAAGCTACAATTTGCAAGGAAGCTCCAACTCCCATATATTTTCTACTGACTACAACCCACAAGAGGCTCCTACCTCACACAAATCCAACTAGAATTTTATTAAGGTAAAACTTGAAAGGATGCTAAAATCCCCTCACTAAACATGAAATTAAAATGCTTATTTACCTAGATATCACCTCTATTTTCATCCACCTTCACTTCTGCCCTCTCTGCCTTCAAATCTGCTTCATATCAGCTCTAGATGTGCATATCATCTCTATCATCTCTCTCACATTCTCTGGCTCTCTCCCATTCTGTTGCTCTCTTACATTCTTTAGCTCTCTTCCATTCTGCCACTCTCTTACATTCTTCATCTCTCTTCCATTCTTCTGCTCTCAGTCCTTCTTCAGCTGTCTTCCATTCTGCTGCTTTCTAGCCTTCTTCAACTCTCTTCCATTCTTCTACTCTCTAGACTCTCTATGCACACTGATATTACAAGTTTTATAAAGATAACTACATGATTTTTTTCGTTCTACAGGGAATATGAAGTGAACATGCCTGACCCTATGCCTTCCACCAATTTGATTCCTCATTCTTCATTTTAGTTTATTACATCACAAATAATCATTACAACACTCATGGTGTTTTTCTTATGCTTATGGAGACTTGACTTTGCATCACATACAATAAAAAATAATAAATACATTTACATTTATAGTTACAACAAGTTTATTTCACTCAACCCTTCAAGCTCTTTTAATCGTTGTACTTTTTGTCCTTTCTGCTGTTGTCATTGATATTTTCAGTTTCTGTTGTTATATTATAACAATAATGCACAAACGCCATTTTTTCTTGACTCGACCCAACTGGCACGTTTCCAATAGTGCCACCATATACTGCCTTTTTCCCGACTCTACCTCTTACACTCGTGCCCACAACGTTCAAAATTCTCTGCTCCTTTGCTCTGTGTCGGGTCACTTACCTGAGTCTCCTTCTGCCTACGTTTAAACACTCTTTATTTACACAACACAACCACATACAACATTGTTCTGCACGGGGTCAGGTCTTTTTACTCACCCGAGTATTTTCTCGCATTTAGACTTTCATTTTTGTACACCCGAGTCAACTCGCAGTTAAAATTTACTTCTTTGTAAACAAGCGTAACCAAATTAAACCTGGACCTGAAATATATTAATATTTACCTCTGTATGATATCGGGTTCAGTCACTTATCTCATTTCGGCATTTCCTTTGTGTTTCGTGTTATATTCGGCTCTTCCAATCTATGATGTGTTTTCTTAATGAAAAATCATTACTTCTACATTTTAAATCCTTCGGACTTCACCTTTGAAATGTATCACATCCACTCCTCATATCGCATCTTGCACTTTGTCATTTCAACATGATTCCTGAGCGCTTATCCTCCTGAGCTTGTGAATTGCGATATTCGATTGGGTCCACTGCTGGAATTCAATTCCTTTAGATTTTAGCTTTGAACTATATCGTGTCTGCTCCTCATATCACATCTCGAAATTCTTGGTGGTTCTGCGTTATATTCACCCCTTCCAGCTCCAATGTGATTTCTTCACAAAAAGGCCTTATTCTGGATTTGAAATCCTTTGCAATTTAAGTCTGAAACTTCATCGCATCCACCCCTTATCGGATTTCGACATTCCAACTTGGTTCATGAGCATCATTCCTCTTGAACTTTGCGGTTTTTGATATGCGAATCAGCCCCACTTGAATTTATCGCAACTTCTCTATCGCATATTTATATCGCATGTTTCTTATCGGAAAGTTCTTTGATCTCTGGATCTTCACCTCTTGTGATTTTCGATATGCAGGCCAGGTCCATGTCATCTTCACGTCATCATGCCACGTCATCTTTCCACGTCAATGCCACATCATCTGCCATGTCAACTTGCCACATCACTACCTACGTCATCTTCTGTACTTCGCATTTTGCAATTTCTTGTTTCTCTACGGTTTTATGATCATATTTCCGCTACGATTTACGATATGCAATTAGTACCTCCACATGCGATTGTGATTTGTGGTGAAGCCTCTTAACACTGTTCTTCATGGATATTTTCATGACTCGGCCCTAACATGTGCACTATTCTAAACGTATTCAATAGCTTGACTCTTTAGCTTTTCTGAACTTAAAATAGCACGACTTGACCCACTTGTTCATGACTCTGCCCATGCTCACAACTTGACCCAATGCATTCACAAATTCACCCAACATGTTCACCACTTGACCCAACTTAATGCCTTTGCTGTCTTTGCTCATTTTCTGCCTTTACTTCCTTCACTCATTTGCTACTCCTCTACCTCTCTTTTATTCTTTCTCACTTCACCATTGCCTTAGATAACGGTTCTATTGTTGCTCTTTTATCCTTACTGATAATTCTAGTGTTTCTCCTTAGTCGTTAATGATCATTCTGGTGCTACTCCTTTGCTCTCAATGGTAATTCTAGTACTCCTCCTTTCTTTTCCTTTGACATCAATGACAATATTTTCAACACCATTTATGTATAGTATGATGACATCTTTATTTTCTTAGTTTCATTACTTTTTTATGAATCATAAATAACTAAACATATGTTCATTAAGGTTCACAAATTTCCCTATACTTAAGCATCACTAGCCATGATAAAATATAATTAATGTGATATTTGTTTTCTTATTTGATTTTTTTTATGCTCTATGTTTTCTATCATATTACGCATATAAAACAACTAATGATTTTATTTCTCTCACCACTTGTACATGAGATGGTGTGGCCACTTTTCATTGTACTCTTTGGTGGTACACCTTCTCTATCATTCTTGTATTATCATAGATGTCACAATAAACAGGATTTCTTATCCACAAGTTTAGTTTTTACCTCTTTTCTTTGCTTATAACTTATATTTTCATGGTCATAGAGTTTCATAACTAGGTTAATATTTATTATTCATAGTGCATGTTGAGAGTGTTTTATGGCCACCATGTCTTAATGGTTTATTGATTGCAATTCCACCTTTCCATTGGTATTCTCATTTCTCCCCATCCTCTAATATTGAGTCACATTGAATTTTATTTCTAACCACTACCAACATCACTTCAAAGATGGCCTCATACCATCATTACACCTAGTTTACGTTTGAGAGAAGCGTCTTTTGTTACCAATGTCCTAAAGATTAGTAATCACACCCATTTTTAGTTTTTTATATTGAATTCTAATCATACATTGTATCATTTTTATTTGATGAATTTATGGGAAATAACTTATATGAATGGTGTTTCTTGTCTAGGCCTTATAAGGCATGCCACTCCTCAATGAAAGACGACTTGAGTTTCCTCAACCTCAAAGAAGATTGAAGATCATATTTGAATCCATCATGTATGTTTAACAACTTGTTTCCATTGAATATATATATATATATATATATATATATATATATATTCAATGGAAACAAGTTGTTAAACATACATGATGGATTCAAATATGATCTTCAATCTTCTTTGAGGTTGAGGAATCTCAAGTCGTCTTTCATTGAGTAGTGGTATATTTAATGGAAACAAGTTGTTCAACATACATGGTGGATTAAAATATGATCTTCAGTCTTATTTGAGGTTGAGGAAGCTCGAGCCGTCTTTCTGTGAGGAGTGGTGTGCCTTATAAGGACTAGACAAGAAACACCATTCATATAATCTATTTTCCATAAATTCATCAAATAACAAGAAAACAATATAGGCTAATATAGGCTGTAAAATAAAATTACTTAAAAGGGTCAAATATTAAATTGTGATTTGAAACCCATGATTTGAAAAGCTCATTGTTATTTCTTATGATATTTAGAAAAGTGAAATAAAATGGAAATTAATTATTTAATTAATGAACTGACCTCTCTCTTTGAATTAAAATTTCTTTTTGATCCAGTTTTATAATTATGTATAATAGGAGAAAGTATTGGGAGGAAAGTGATTGTGTGTAAAATTTTAATTTTTGGAATCAACTAGTCATATTGAGATTTTAGCTATAAATTTTTTCAGTAATACTAGGGAGACGAATGGGAACATCTAGTTAAATTTTCATATTTTGTATCGCTATAACTTCTATGGAAGTTAGGGATTGACATTCGTCCTAAACTCAATTGCAAATGATTCATCTCATTATTTTATCTATAATTTCCTTGTTGGGACATTCAAGCCATGAAATGTGGAGCATATCAAGAAGGAATTGGAAGTAAGAACTTAAGATTGTGGTTTCCTTTAATTTCAAAGATATAAAATATGGAATATAGTTCTTGTGAAAAATGAGTTTTAAACAAGAAAACTTGGAAATTTTTCTATAATTCTCTTTTTATAAAGAATCAAGCTAAAATGGTGTTTGTGAAGGTATTGAAGAGCAAGTTGGTGCCTAGTTGGGGTGTCACTGGGGATAATTATCTCAAATAGCTTTCTTACTAAAAATGTTTTAAAGGATGGTTCCTACAAATAATTTTAAAAATAAATGTTGTGGTTCTATCCTAAAATGGTTTTCACATAAACGTTGTGTTTATTTTTTGCAACTGATAGATCTCATATGTGATTATTTTCTTATGGCTCTTGAATGTTTAAATAATTAAAAATTGACTTATATTTATTGAAAATCCCACTCTCAGTATAAGTATATCCAACAATTGGCACTAAAGTGGGTTCCTTTAGACATAATTTATTCACTAGAAGTTATATCTTTGAAGCACAAATGGCTAGCCAAGAATTTTTCTCCATGAAAAAAGCTCATTTGTTTGATGGGATAAACTATGTTTTTTATACTATAATCATGCAGACTTAACTATTGGATTTAAAATTTGGAAATGTATTTTGATTTTTTATAAAGTGCCAACAACTCCACCAATGGATCGAGATGGAAACAAGGTTAGTAAACATCATGAAAAATCCATTAGTAGTATCTTGTGTAGACTATCATATTCAATCCTTGTCAAGGTGATGTATTATGAATTACAGAATTGAATTTGGGACAAACTTCAAAATATATATGAAGGAAATGATGAGGTTAAGAAGGATATTATCCAATCTCATTGAATTTAGTTTGATATTTTGAAAATGAAATACAAATAAAATGTTGCAACATATCTCATTTGTGTAGATGAAATTTTGAACACCACAAAAATACCTATTGAAAAGGTTTTAGAACCCATAATTGTAAAAAAGGTGTTTAGTCACTCGTGTGAATACTTGATGCCAAAATTTTATCTATTGAAGAAATTAAGGAACTTTATGATTCTCATGGTGTATAAAATGAGGATTGAGAAACAAGAGCCATCACAGCAAGTAGCATCCTTCAAGGATTCAAATAACATTAATAACAAAGAGCATGCATCAAATAATAGCTCAAATAGTTAATAAAACACAGAGGGAGAACATTTTGTGGGAAAACTCAAAAAGGGATCTAGAAAATACAAAGCTATGTTTCCCTTTAAATGCTCTAACTACAAGAAAGTAGAACATTTTGTTGCTAAATTTTCATAGGAAAGGAATTAAAATAATGGTGATGGAGAAGATAATATCATAAAAAATAAGAAAACATCATGAACACGAAATGAAACACAAATAAGCCAACCATGAAAAAGGGAAGGAAACTTATAAGGCAACCTGATTCCTTCATTAAAAAGAAAGACGAGTCATTTGAAGAGAGTAGCTATTGCATAATGTGATAGGAGGAGGCTATATTGCAGGAAATATATTCAATGAATGGCGTCTTGTACCAGAAAGAAAATGAAATGATAGATTTACAAGAGTGTTAAAATTTGAAACATATGGGGAGGGTGGACTGAAGAGGAACTCATTTGTGCTCAATAAAAATAACGACCCGTAAAATAAAATTGGTTAAAAAGAAGAAATTGAATAAACAGAAGATGAATATGATGATGCATAATAAAATATGTCAAAAATAAATGAAGAAATATATAATTATCAACATATACATTAAACTAGAAGAGGAAAAAAGGATGAAAGAACCAATGAAAATATAGCTGAAGGAAAAGGAGAAAATTTGTGAAAAGATGGATGTTGGAATTGTTTACATAAGAAACTAACTAGAGAAAACAATGCATTATTTGAATGGGAGCTTTGATTTTGAAAAAAAAAATTGAAATTGATGACTGGAATACCACCATTAAGAAGTTATAAGTGGCCAATTTGTAATTTAATAATGATGTTTCCCATTTCCAAAATTCCATTAATTATTCAAGGAGATGTTGCTCCACTTTCAATAGATAATAAATATGTGTTTTATGAATATCAATATTTCAAGAAAGATTATGATGCTTTACTGTTATAGCTCGTAGAGAAGGATTGCACCATTTATCTACTATTTTGTGTTGAAAATAAGGTTGGTGATAAGATGTAGGATCATCATTTTGCAATACAACTATTTTTGAGATAGATGATGCCTCTCATATTAATACATATGATACATTACCACTCAACAATGATGTTTCACCTAATTTTGAAAAATACATGACAAGTATTAGATCTTGACATCTAAGTAGAATGGGATAAACTAGTGGTGAATTTGGAAATAATGGGTAGGGAATTCTTTCACCTATTCCTTCAAAGACACAAATATCTAAACCAAGACATGGATATTGTATTTTTTATACCACATTGCATAAACCTAATATTATAAAACCGAGGGAAGTTATAATTATTATTGGTGGGATTTGAAATGAAGAGAAACCCCCTGCTAGCTGTGATGAACAGATTGATAAGTTATCTAGTTAATACTAGTGTTGGTGACATTGTTGATATTATAGGTTGTTTGACTCGAATTTATAACTTAGACCTTTTCCCTACTCTAATAAACAATAAAAAAATTCTTGTAGCTACTGCAATTATAAGAATCACGTAAATTTGACTAGGAATCAAACATCTTGGAATATTTGTGCTCATGCTTTTTGATCTTTGAAGAAGTTTTGTGAAAGAATAAATCATGTACTAGTTACAACTATCGAGATAAATTATTGATGTATGGATGGATGTTCGTGGAATTATTGTAAAATATAGTGGAGGACTTCATACAAGTATGTATGATGAGTTTTATAGTCCTACAATAATACTTTTCCTTTTAGATAAAGAATTCATAATAGTTGATTGAGGATTAATTGAATATACCCATAGACTAAGTTTTGATTGCATGGTTCATCAATATTTAATTGTTTTTCCCCTTAGTTCTAGGGGTACATGTTGAAAATACTAAAAATCGCTTCGCTTTAAGATTTGGGGGGGCATGGGGGCTGGATTTTACAACTATCTAAGCAAGATTTATTTTTCATCTTACAATCAAACTCAATCACAAAGTATGCACACATTAAACACATATATACATTTTTTAATTCTTTAGCTTCATGCCAAGCTTATGGTATACATCCATGATTACACATATATTCAAGCTTACCCTAGAATTTATGGAGGAATTTCTCACTTTGTTCCACTTATCTTTTGTTTGCTATATTTGTGTCATCATTTTCAATTTAGAACCATTGAGTGATACGTGACATTTTATTAATCAATATTTGTTGTTTTATCAATTTTCATTTTTTTTTCATTTAATTTTATCTTCTAACTTGAAAAATATTTTAGAATTTAATTAGTTATAATGATACATTTTTTAATTATTTAATTGAAGATAACAAATTATATTTTCTGTATATATCAACCACATTTACTAATGTAATTGTGTTAACAAGTTAAAATTAAAATACACATAGTATAAAAATATCACACATAAACTTATAGAAAAAGAACAACATCGCATATCATTAATAAGTTTCAAGTATTATACCATATTAACGATAAAGGAAAAATACCTTCGATTATTGATATCTCAATCTTCTTATTAGTTCATGCCGCCTGTGTCATAGGACTATAGTAATCGTTTTTTGAGAGATAGCATTAATAAATGTGACCAAGTTAAAGTTTTTAGTCATTGCTGAAGTTTAAGCTAAAGTTTGGTCTAGCCATTCAACCTATAAAATAGAGACATAATTTCGTCCACCAATAAGATTTTTTCTCATCTTATTGGCCTCTTCCCAATGAAAATAGACTAAAATATGAAGCAAGAAGGCTATAATATCATGGTTAACGCAATTTGTTTGATTCATATTTCCAAATCTAAAACTAATGTCAACATTAGTTTGCTAACATTAAATGTTGTTGTTTTGGTTGCTAATCTCTTGGTCCTGTAATATGTGTAGGCTTGTCTACGGACCAGACCACATGGCGAGCTGCCTGAATACATGCTACATAGCTATTTGCATGTGCATGTGAACGTCGACAAGCGCTCGATTCTGCCACGGGCTGAAGAAGGCAAAACTCGAGGCAACATCAAACCAACCTTAGCCTCGTAGCTAGCCCTACGAGGACAGGAGAGGGCTCTCTCCGGGTCAAACTCAGTGAAAGATGTCCAATAGGATCTGAGATGACCTAAATGAAACACTGATATTGATTTTAGGCTAGTAAAAAGATATGCAAGAGGTTTTTAATAAATGTCGGGGTTTTCTGGGCTGTGTGAGGCAAAGACAG
>MU968457.1:22626-57525 GCA_034641835.2 Pinus albicaulis
GATGACCAAAAGCATAACTGATCTTAGGCTAGTAAACTGATATGAAAGGGTTTTTTGATAAATGTTGGGTTTCTGGGCTGTGTGGGGCAAAGACAGCAAGAGCAGAGATTAAATAAAGAACGCAGATTATCTCTTGAGGCAAGGTAAGCATGAAGTTTAGCAATTAAATTGAGATAAACAGAATGACAAGACTGCTGAGAAGTCGACAAGGGCATAGAAGATGGATCCTTGTCGAACAGAAGAAAACATTAACTATGAATACTTCCTCAAGACAGAGCAAATAAATTGAATTCTGCCTTTCTCACTTAGAAACATTCAATATTGAAATGGCGATCAATGAACTGTGAACATAACGATGACATATGAAACAAAAGGAAAAACATTTGCTAAATTTCCAGCCACAAGAATCTCAAAAAACAGAGCTGTATTTCTTCATTAAAATCTCTGTCTAAGACTGTACAATAAAGTTCTAATTTTCTCCTACATCAACTCTCAGAACTCTCTTCCCCCCTTTACAAAATGATTTTCAATACATTAAATAAACTCTGCTAGGGGAAAACCATCGACCCCAAGACAAGGAATTTGTTTTATCATTATTAAACAAATAAAACTAAAAACCAATCATCTTTCCTGAAGATAGAATAGCGCTCCTTCTTCTACTCGAATCTGTTGATGACTGATGAATAGGCAAAATCTGGAGCTGCACTTTCTGAAATGCAGATTGAAGACCCAAAATAGACCAACAAATTCGATTTCCTTGCTGGGATAGTGGTCTGTTTTTTAAATTTGGCTTTTGACTTTTATTCACTTCCATTACCATTATACCATCCTCCCAAAATATCATGACAACTGTCTCTGCTGAGGGCACGTTTCCATGCTGCCACATATGTTGAATCGAATGCCCAAATGGTGCAATGACTGCCACCTAGGAAATGCCACTTTGCACATTTCTGCCCCCAAATGTTCTGGAAATGTGTTGGCCCTTCGAATTAGGAAATCTGGAGTTATAAATAGGAAATTTAATCCTATTCTTCTGCTGTGTTTGGTAATCTACGTTTTAATTTGGGTTTTTACTTTGATTCTATCCTTGACTTTTCACCGTGGCTATAAAAACTAAATGGAACTGACTTTTAATACATTTCGTTTGAGGCACCAAAGAACATAACAAGTGTATCTTTGGAACCATTATAACACCTCCAAATTATTGCGGATTACCAACATATATGCACCAGTGAGGACGCCGCCCTAGCTGACACACTATACAAACCAGCAAAAGACAGAAGCTCCAATTCTCGGGCCGGCCTTTCCATAGCGATTATCATCTCCTGAGTTTGACTTGCAGCCCATTGATTCCAGATTGTCGTTTCATTACAGCATATTTCCCAACATGTCGTGCATTCCATAACTGCTGTGGTAGACATTTCGTTGATTCTTCAAGAAGTCATTTCAACCAAGAGCGCCATATAAATATCGGACTCTGTGTTGGTTAAGAATTTCGATGCCATTTGGGAATTTGTTTGATTCACGTTGAGATTTGTATTCCGCCCATTCCAGCTGCAACGTAGCCTATTATATGACAACGAAAACACCTACGGAACTGATAACACATCACCATTGTCACCATTATAGAAACTGTTTCCTTGCACTAACTTTGTCATTTAAAACGAACATCCACTCTGCAACAAAGAAAACGCTGCAATCTGTGCTTCCACCAATCATAAATCCGATTGAACAATGAGCCACTTCTGTTCCACGAGGAAAAATCCAAGCCTGGGCGCAAAAATGAATTTTTGGGTTCTGATTTTAAGTGGGTCGCTTTTGCCCAAGTGGGTCGCACGCGTTATAATTTGCACTGGAGAAAACGCCCAGGTGGGTCGCTTTTGCCCAAGTGGGTCGCTTTTGCCTTTCAAACGCTGTCAACGATTTTGCAACTTGTCTTCGGCCTCCAACTTCACTAATCCAATTTCTGCCTTGAGAATTGGTGAACCACGAACTCCATGAACAGCATCCGGATCTGCAACTTCCATGAGGTCCATGATTTCTCCAAGTAGAGTGATTGCCTTTGCTATGAACTCTTTGTCCAAACTCGAATTGCAGAGAATATGATTTGCAGAAGCTGGTGTTGTGTGAAACCTCTTATATGTACATTGAACGTGGAGTCAAGTAGTCCACTATTTGTTGTGTGGTTAAGCAAGAATTGGTTTACAGAAGCTAGAATATGATTGCGGTTGCCTCATAATTAGCATATCAACGCTCAAGGGAATCCAATAATTATATTGACTATAGCTCATCACTCAAGTTCGATTAAGTTCATAGAGGGGTTGCATTTTCTTTATTCACTATTGAGGAGAATGCATTAACAAATTAACAAATTTTGTGCCTTATTCCGTTAACAAATTTTTGGATCCATACTCAAAAAGGTTGATTATGTTGTGCCTTATCTACGAGAGAAAGCATGAATTTTCTTGCCAATGTCTGGCCAGCTACAAGCCACACATGGTCCCCTTTCAAGATTATAACCATCAATTCCACCCAACAGCTGAGCGTGTTGCATAATTTGGCATTCTGACATTTGGATGCAAAAATCTGTTTTGTTTGATTTCGCTTTGTCTCTGATTTCTGATGATGTTCTTTTTGTTTGTACTTTTGCGGGAACAGGAGCTGCTGCCATTTGAAGAGCTGGAGAATTTGCAGCATTTTGACAAATTACATATTCATCATAAAAACATATTTGATGACTTCTTCTTCAAAACAGGGTTTTCAAGAAGAATCAATCTCGCCTTATTTACGATGACATTCCTGAAATGAAGACTTACTGAACCTTCCTCTAGCCTACTTCTGAAGACTAAACCCTGAACTCCAGAATTACTCTTTAATGACTGCAAATAAGGAGAAATGAACCTTGGTGAATTTGATTGCAGCAGACTGACAAGACGGAGTCTAACACACATGATTTTGGGTTGGTGATTGTTGGCCGGATAAATCGTTCTTGCGGACAAGACCGATCTCCCTAGTGTCAGAAGACAATCTAGCAACAAACGAACAACTAAGTTTGTCTTTCTCTAAGTATATTCGTTTTACAAATAAATGCTATGAAGGTGTCGATCCTACCTTAGATCCAAATGCTTATTTGTGGTTGCAGTGCTTCCGTTGCATTAATAATCCTTCGTCGCAACAAGGGCCCTTTTGTCACAAGAAAGTATCATCTTTTGTTGATCTGCAATCACAAACAAGAAAATATCAATAGCACCTGTATAACAAATAATTATAAAACATACCTATCATAGTGATCAAGGAATCTATGAAATAAATGATCAAACGACAGCTTATTGAAATAAACAATCAAACGACAATTTATTGAGAAAAACAGAACTTGATTGTATTAATCTTAAAATATACAGAAGAACCTTACAACCTTAGCCTTGATGTTCAAAAGGCCTTCCCGGGGTCCGAAGCAGGAATCTCCTCTACTTTGATAAGTCTTGCACTCTTCCTTCAGGAGCAAAAAGAGGTATGTGATCTTTCCTCTCAAAAGCTCAGCAGAAAGAAGTCTAAATTTCAACAGCACTTCAGCTCAATCACACATAAATCTTGAACTCTAATCCTCAATCTCCAAAATCTCCATCAAAACTTAACCTCAAAATCTTGAACTTGTTGTGTTAACCCTTTTAGGCTACCCAATGCCTCCTTTTATAGAGCAGATGAGGAGGTTAGGATTCCACCTTTAAAGGGATAGAATCCTCCTTCAAAGGGATAGGCTCCCCACATCAAGGGATTAGTTCCTTAAGGTGTGGGATACATGCACCTTATCAAAGCGTACTCATCCCCAAAAAATCTCATCCAGAACCTTCCAGAATTGACCAAAATTCAACTTTTTCAGTTTAGTTCCGCGCTTTTTTAACTTTACAGGGGTACCGCAGGCATTACACTAGAAAAGTGTGTTCTAGACCGCAATTTCTCTTCACATTACCTGCGTACCCTAGCTAAAAACGCAGGTAAGCCTCATATTAACTGCGTACCCAAGGTTTTTTGAGCTTTTTAGGGTTTTTCCTCCATTTTCAGGGCATGGAATGAGGAAAAAAGGTTATAAGACTTGCAGAGGAGGTGTGATGGTAGGTGTTATCACCATATAAAAAAAAAAAATTCTAAACTTGGATAGTTTACATTGTTCCTAGTCATGGTCTTAGATAGGTGTTGGGTCATGTCATGCTTTAAAGGGTAGTTGATAGGGTAAGAGTCTCAAAAATCTCATTTTCATATCCAAATAAAGTTTGACAACCTTATTCCATGGTTTAAAAGTCCCATATCCTGTTTAGAAGTCATATCTTAAACCCTTTGAAAAAAAATTGAAATTAGCCACGAAACCACACTTTCTTAGCGCAAACAGTGTAAAAAATTTGTTTTGCGCTATGAAAGCGCTTCTACTTTCGTAATTCTTTTCCTTGAAAATAAATTAAGTGCGCTATGAAAGTGCAGATTCGTAGCGGATCATGTCAAATCAACAAAACTTTCAAATTTTGTTAATTTTACATCATTAGGTGTCAGCTAGGGGTCATTTCTAAAGCATGCTACCATTCACATCCATCATTTCAAATGTAGAGGTCATCATGATAGGTGAGTTCAAATTCGAAAGGGCTAGTATTTTGTTTCATTTCTCATGCAAAAACACTACTGCGTGCCTTTTTCGAATGCTAAGATGGTGGTAATCTCATACCAAAGCTTCCTTTATATTTTTTCAAGTGAGATTGAATACCATTAACAAGCGAGGCTGACTACCATAAGCAAGCGAGGTTGACTATTTTGAAATCAAGCAAGGCTGATAAACAGAAATTCAAATGAGGCTGATTTGTTACAGAAATTCAAAGGCAAAGATGACAGAAGAAAAGAAAAACCACAGGTCTGGACATTGTTTAAGAACAGAGCCTGAAAGCACAGAGGCCCTAGTCAAAGATAAATTAGTGTTGGAGGCTTTCAAGAAAACAAGGTGTTGGAAATTTTGTGAAAATTTGCAAGGAGGACACAATCAGGTGACAAAGGAGTTTGCCCTACATTTCACAGGCTCAAACACAAAAAATGGAATCCTAAACTTGTCAATTACTCCTGAAATCATAGCTTTGGTGACAGAGATTCGTAGGGGGCAAGAGAGATGGTTCAAAGGCTTCAGATTTGACATGCAGGAATGTAATGTATTTCTAAAGCCCGAATTTGTAGAAATAGACTTAACCAAGGAAATTCCAAGGAGCTACATTAAAGACACCTATGTAAATTTTCTCTTCAACATACAGAGGTATTTTACCTGTGAGGGAAGGTATCATAAAGTATATTCATATCATTTTAAACTTTTGTTGCACTTTACTGGCATGATTTCTCTAGATTTTCCATTCTTTCTGTATAGAATTATAGCTAAGATGGCAGATAAGGTGCAAATGAAATCTCAAGGATGTGAAACTTCCCTTTTTCATCATGTTCTAATTAAACTGATAGTTTTACAAGAACTCCAAAGGATCAAAAGGGAATGGTCATCATTTTTTGTTTTTATATGGTTTTGGAGTGGAAACACAAGCTACAGGCATTAACTCTAAGGCTAAGGAAACCCCACCAGTAGAAACCAGTAAGCCTATAGTGACAAGGTCAAAAATATTTGTTAAGCTAAAACCTAGAAAATAGGTGAAAGAAAAAGTGATTAAAGCATCAGTGGTTATTCGTGAGACTCCTCAACCTGCAAAACAAAAGATAGCTTAAGTTAAAGAAATGACACAAGAACAATCAGCTAACAAACTAGTTGAAAGGAGATTGACTAGAAGTCAAATTACAAAGGAAAAGGGTAAAGCAGTTATTTCAGGAGAGAGTCCAGGCTTAAAGGGTAACTTAAATGATATTTTACAAGCCATTGATATTGAATAATCCCCTTTGATACAGGCAGATTTCATAAAATTTGATGAAGGAAAACCAACGAAGATGAAATCTTCTAAGAAAATGGAATTCGAGGATGAGGTTGCAACATTTGTATTCAAGCCTAGAAAGCCTTTAACCAGACAATCCAAAAAGATGAAAGAGCTTAATATTGATTTAGAGAAAATAGAGGAAGCCTCCATTGTTCATGAAGAGTTTATAGACCTTTCATCACCAATACCTGAAAGTGACAAAAACAGGGTATTTTCCACTCAAACAGAAAAAACTAGTTATGAAGAAATGGAAGAAAGGTTGAAATTAGCTAATTGTGAAATTGCTAGACTAAGAAAGAGAGAAAGAAGGCATGCTACTGAAAAGAAAATTTTCAAGAGGATAAAGGCTCTCTGGGAAGTTGAAAGGGTTTCCAAACCAGAAACAATCAGCAATGAAGCTCAATATTTTACTTGGACTGTACCTGCAATTAAACAAGCCAAGTTTGTGAGAATGATGAATGTTCAGTTGAGGGCTACCAACAGGAAATTGAGGATATAGATTGAAGACCTAGAAATATCGCTGAAAAAAATATGAAGAGAAGCTACAGCAACAATGAAACAGGGAAGTAAGTGATAAATCCTTAAAATAGTTTTGTCATTGAGAAGAAGATCATTTTTTAGGAAAAACACTTTTAAAAGTCAATTTGTTATGATTTTTGATGTTAACACCAATCCTTGAAGAATGTTAAATATCCTCAAACTGTAAATTTCTGAAAGTTGTGTTAAAGGGAGCATACACAGCAGTTTCGTAGCGTGCTATGAAACTGCTGAAGATGAGTTTTTGACATTTTGCATATGTATTTTGGAGATAAGGATTGTTGGGTTTCAAGTTTTGATGTTGCTGGTGGAAATATGAGGATCATAGATGAAGAATCAGATTGCAAAGCAGAAGAAAGAAGGGTTAAAAGAAGTGTTTTACAATGACATAAAAACTGCGCTACAAAAACAGGCTATTTTCGTAGCGCGGTCATATCTCATCCCCTTTTCCATTTTTTTGAGGATCTTTTTTTGCGCAGGTGGAAGATTGAATTTTTAATGGAATATTATCACATGTGACCTATATGAAACAGTCATCAATGCCAGCAAACCAGCTCGAAGATAAGCATGGAAGTTAAGGGCTAAAAAGCAAGAACTTTGTCTCTTGGTTTTTAGGACAGTTAGGTCATGAATCAGCAGGGTTTATAACAAGGCTAGAGGCATCATAAAGGTCGAAGACATGGATTAGCAGCTGTCAAAGAAACTATTTAAGTTTTAGATAAGTTTGTTTCAAACATGTTTATAAGTTTCACTTCTATTTGTATTAGGACTCTTAAAAGACAGTTAGTTGTCAGCTTGTAATTAATAGTTTGTTTGATGAATAGAATAGGTGTCAAGGATAGAATTTGAATTCTCCTAATGATGGATCATGGAATCCAAGATTTTAAAGGCTCTATATGAAGCATTAGGTCGAAAGGATCAAGGTTGGCATTTTTATTAGCAAAAGAAGTTGTGTTATTGTAGCAGACTGTGTGTTTTCAACTTAATATGGAGATTGGTTTTACTACTCAAGATTCACAAGGGGTTAATGCATTTGGTATTTCTATGGCCTTTTTCTATTATCTATTTGTAGTGGTATAAGCATGTGTTACTTAGAATTAATTGGATAATTCTCTAACTTCCTTCACATGCTTGTAGATTGTGTTTATTCATTGTGTTACTGTTTCACTTATAAACCTAAACTCCAAGTGCCTTGACTTCCATGTTTAGCTGATTATGATGTTTTGTTGAATACTACTTTGACTTCATGGCCCAATAGATGTTTTCTAATCTGTAATTCAACCAATTATACAGTTTTTTCCACTTTTATTTCTAGATTTAGCCATCTAATCATTAATTAAAAATCTTAAACCTATTGAGAGAGCCCTCTCAGGTTGAGGAGGCTAAGCCTCAGCCAAAAGATTGGTTTGAAAGAGTTACTCAGAGTCTACTTGATCAGCAGCCTATCAGGGTCAGATTTTGTGATAATAGTAGGCAGTTATGGCCTCGCGCCCACAGAGAAGTTTACACTAGGCCACGCGCCCATTGGCACTCTATCTCAGTGGGGCACCCGCGCCGAGCTATTTTTGGAAATTTTTTTAAAATAGAAACAAAGTTTCCATGCCTAGCCACCACGTGAGTGGAGTCATCATGGTTTTTTCGACTGAATAACGTCAAAGTCTTCCCTTTGGCTTCTTGTTTCCTACAATTGTGCAACTACCCAAAGGGATAAGACCTCTCTCCCACCTTATGAGGGATCCCAAACCACCTCCTCCTCTCCTATAAATACTTCCATCTCACATGGTTTCAGCTAGTTGAACAGTCCTTACTATAGCTGGTGTGAAGAATAAGGCAAAGAGGAATCCATTGTCAAGAGAGAGTTTAGACCCATTGCCTCATCAAGTTTGATCCCCGACGAATTCTTGAGATGCGCTTGACTAAACCCGTCAAAGGAGGTTGCAACATCAAGGCATCAAGGTTGTAAACTTCTTTTCTCTATCATTAATACATGACTAGTTTTTTGGTTCCAATTTTGTGTTCGATCATATGAAAAATGTTTGATTCTCCTTGACCAATCGAATAGCTGTAAATGAAAGTATGTTTTTGTATGATGTCATCGTTCACTTGATCCTTGTGCAGGTACACGGACATTATCATTGAAGGACTGCGATGTGTGAAGACAAAGATCGGAGGATCGCTGCTGCAAACTACAACAAAAGCGTTGGACCAAGGTAGGTCATCTATCCTAACTCGTTTTCATTTATAAGCTAGGATACCAAAAGTCCCGGTTGTTCCATTTTTGCTAAACCCACTCTAGGGATATATGGATCACCTCTGTCTGCAGAGGGTATTTACCTGCACAAAAATTTGGCGACCATAATGGGGATCAGTGTGTTTTTCGTCTCTCGTTGTTCGTCTAGTGTTTTGCTTATCTGTTTGACTTTGGTAGTATTAGAGCTTTTATGCTTTGTTCTGCCTGTCTAACTATTTCCAACCATTATACTTAGTCTTAGAGCGTCAATTCTGACCTTTTCTCAGTGGCTTTTTATCTTTTCCATAGTTTTCTGGCTCAGCACTATTGTTGCTTGAACAGTCGCGCTGATTGGCGCTTGCTGCATTTTCACAGGCATGCCAGCCTTTGTTTAGCATGGATTACAGCTTGACAGACGCGTTGAATCATGTAGGTTAGGATTTTGGTCATTTCCCTAAGTTTTTTCAGTGTGTGTTTCCTCTAGGTTGAATTTTTCTCTTTCAATTAGTCCACTAGAATTGTGTTAACTCTCTTGTTTCATTCTTCTCAGCTGTTTGCCCCTCATCTGATCAATGGAGTTTGTCATCCTAGGTTTTCTAGGTGTCTTCTGCCCCTTGTTCAGCTACCTCCTCACTAAACCTTCTGAGTTGAGTTTGAGTCAATCTGGTCTTTATCTTTTCAGCTTGTTGACTGATTGTCTTAGTTTTTCTTTCTGTTCTACGTGTCGTTGGGTTGTTGAATGATCATCTTGGTGTTCGTTTAGCTCTCCATCCGTCACCCTGAGCATAGATTACATTGCTCACTGAATCGGTTTGAAAGCCCTCTTTTTTCTTGAAGGAATTCATCTTTGTTTTGAGTGCGTTTGATGTTTGTGTCTCTTTATTTTAGATTGTTTCATGGGCCAATTTCTCAAAACTAGTATCTATTTTTTCTTTTAGTGTAGTAGTGCATTTTTCTTCTCATTCACCTAAAAGGATAAAATTTTCATTCTTTCTCTTAGTTTGAAAATGAAAAACGTTCTTTTGCATTAGTCTCTTTTAGTTAACAAGGAAATATCTCTTCATTTTATGCTTTGGTTGTCTTAGATGCATTAGGAAAATTTCTTCTTGTATCTGATTGATTTTTGCTTCGTTATGAACCACTATCCCTTTTTTAGCTAGTTTTTCATCGAATTGGAATGATTTTCTTTCGCATATAGTTGTGTATTAAAGATTCAAGATTACATTCGGTAAGGCCTTGAAACTACAACATTAATTCAAGATCAACTTTAAAATGAACTCAATCAACCTAAGGAAGCATTGAAACCTAACACTCACATTTAGAGGTCTAGGCTAGTGACATATTCTGGCGTCGTTAAACCTAGTAGTTGTTGTTCGCCATCTGGCAGTAGACAGCATTAGTACGGACTTGTGCTCCCAGTACCATCGAGTATATAAACAGAGGCGCTGATAGGTTGCAATCCTTTATCCATAGGAAGCTGAGTCTTCCACCCTGTAACCGTGATACACCGAACACAGCATTCGGGGAGACTGTCTGCATGTACGTTAAGTCCTTGTTCATTTCTCTTTCATTTAATCACCAAGGTGTATATTGCAATTCATTGAAGCTTGGTACACTCTCTTGCTTAGATTTCCTGAGTAGTCATTTTGGCCTTTTCGTGACTCTCTAAAATTGAAAAGATCATTGAGCACTTGTCCTTTCGTGCTCGTTCAACCTGAAAGTGACTAGAGTCACCTTTTTCCCTTTTCTTGACTCTTATAATATGAAAAGGCAAAGTTTTGTTTCAGTGTCATAAAATGAATTTCCTACGATCACCCGCCCATTAAAGATATTTTCTTGGCTTTTTCTTAAGTAATTCCTTACTGTTTGGTCTTGAAGCCTCGATTTGGTCATCTCGATTCTCTCCTATTTCTGAGACAAAGTCACAATGGCAGAACGACAAGTTTTGTTGTCCCCTTCATTACCTCCTAGTGGAGATCCTTCTCCTGAAGTTTCTTCGGGAGCACCTCAGCCTACTAGGCCTATCGGTTACTAGCATTCTATTATTCCGAGCATCTTACTTCTTACTACCTGATCTCCTCCTAAGGAGCCATTTGATATCAATTGGAAACCTCCGAACGTTTGGGTTGGTTTTAGAGATGAAGAAGAATATCCTCCTCTTACTTCAGAACCACCTGCCTCGGAACCGCTTGAATCGCCATTAACACATGCTTTACTTACTATTGCTTGTCGCCTTTTCATCGATAACATGGCTTCATCTAACATGGATTCTTTGAGTCCCATCAATAGTGAAGAGATTTATGTTTCTACAGGATAATATCAGTTCCCTTCGGATAATTTTCCTTATGTCTCAAGTCAACCTTCCTCTATCCCACCTGGTTATCGTTCGTTGAGTCAGATTATTTCTGGTGCTACACCATTGTATCAGAACCCAATACGGGCAGGTACATAGACTCCCTTAGAAGGGTCATTTATAACAGTATCGGGTGCATCACCCTCGACTCCCATGATATTGACAGTCGTTACGTCTGTCCCAACCCAGCCCACTGTTTGTGTGGCTTCATCTACACCATCTGTTAGTGTGATTCTGTCATTATTGCCATCCTCTATTGTTCGTGGGATGACTCCTGTCTCTTCCACGATATCCGTTGGGCCCGCTGTGAGTGGATCACATCCTCACGTTTCAGGAATCCAACCTACTGATAGTGCGCATGTCTCTTCTAATCCAATTCCTGTAGGTTTGACATACGATTAGTACATGTTGGCCATTCAGCAATAGAATTACACCCCTCAGGGTTCTCAGCAACCGCAAGCTCCTATTAATCCTCCACATCATTATGATGAGTACATAAATCTCGTCTATTTGCCTGTGATTAGCCCCAACCAGTTCACATACCTAAAGGGACAACGTTCTGGTCCATAAGGACAACCCTTTCAGGGACCACCTTCAGTCCAACAGGGACAACCTTATGGTCCACAAGGACAACCCTTTCAGGGACAACCTTCGGTCCAACAAGGACAACCCTACGGTCTTGCTGGTCAAACTTATGTTCAACAGGGAGCATATTATGTTCCCCAGGGGAAAATCTATCCATCACAAGGACAACGTTTTGTGAAACAAAACCAGACTTACGTTCAGCAAGGCCCAACTTTTTTACACCAAGGTTAACCCTCTACTACTTAGTTGGTTCAACTTGTTCTTCAGGGGCAACCTGGCTCATCCCAACCATCGGGCCAACCTCTTCCACAAGGGTAACCCAGTGGCTCTCAGCATCCAGGCCAACCTGCACCGCAAGGACAGCCTATCCAACCCCAACATCTAGGCCAACCTGTACCCCAAGGGCAGCCTGTTCAACTACAATATCTGAGTCAACCTCCACCCCAGGGGAAACTTGTGTAGCCTCAAGGCACTACTTACATTCCTCAAGGTCAATCTTAGGTAGTGTAGAGTGCGCCTCAAGGCACTACTTACATTCCTCAAGGTCAATCTCAGGTAGTGTATAGTGCGCCCCAAGGCACTACTTATATTCCTCAAGGTTAATCTCAGGTGGTATATAATGTGCCTCAAGGCACTGTTTACATTCCATAACAAAATCCATACGTTGCTCAGACAGGACCTCAAAGGTTAGCTTAGAATTTATATCCCTGTCCTCAACTGTTGTATGGGCATAATTATCAGGCTTATAACCCTTATGCACAAAATCCTCCGGGATAGAATATATGGGGGAAGAATTTCTCCCAACCTGGTTGGAATCCCAATACGGGTCTTTATTAACAGCCTGCTATGCCTTTCAATCCAAAATTGCCTTTTCTTGCTACGCTGGAACTACCTGATATGTCAAAGTTGACGAATGACCCTATCCTTCATAATCCTTATTACCATCCAGTTCCAACTAAAATCCCTGGCGATTGTCCCAAATTTGACAGCAAGTCCAGAGAAGACCCCGAAGCACATGTTATGACTTACCATCTTAAGTGTTCCTCTAACTCTTGGGTTGACGATTCAATTTGGCTACATATTTTCCAAAGGACTCTCACTGGCGTCGCTGCAAAGTGGTACATTGAACTCTCTCGCGACATCTTTCAAGGTTTCAACTCTCTTTCTATGGAATTTGTCACACCCTTTTAGTTACCAGTTCACTATGAGACTGGGACACACCTCCTCACATCCTTGAAATAGGATCGAGCTACTCATATCTCTGATCATATTCATGAGTGGAGGCGGCGTCATCGTTTGATCAATTTTGCGATTCCTGATCAAATTCTAACTAATTGGTTCAATACCTCTTTTGTCGGTTTGATTGCTAAGGACATCACTATGGGGGCATGTGTTATCGAGGAACAAGCCATTGCACGTGCCTAGTACCTCGATCTTGTGTACTCCAAGTCTGGCACATTGTATGAACTCTTACTAGATGCTCTACGACATGGAACAACCAAAGCACCGATGACACCATCTGTCGACGGTATCATTGGTTATGTGTCCCAGACGTCTTGAAAGTCTTCTCCAAATCCTGCAAAGAAAAAATCTACTCCTTCCACTGATACTGCTTCTCAACTACCTTCGAATCTTGGTAAAACCACAAAAGTGAATGTCATCCAATCCAATTCGACGGATCAAACTTCCAAGGGTAAGAATAAGGGTAAAGGTAAGGCCAAAGCCAATATCCCAAAACATGATTCTTCGAAACCTAATGCATATGATAGTTCCAAATGCAAACTGAAGTACCCTTGTCTGATTTGTGACGAAGAGCATTATACCAAGGACTTTCCACGACAGTCCGAGGTGAGTCGACTGCTCAAAGGCACTCAAGGAACTCTGCTTGTTCTTAAAGAACCATTTCTATCACAACAAACTCAAATGGTGGAGAAACCTCAGTCCTCCACCCCATTTGGCTCTCAGTTTTTCATGAAAATGGTCCTGCACCCGTCTCTATCGCCACCCGATCGAAAGAATATACCAAACCGCGTTAGGTAGCAGGGAAGGAAATTGCTGATGGTCCTCCTCCCCCACCTACTTTTGGCCCTCTTCATATTGAAAGGCCCAGTACTGAGCTCGTTGTACATCCACCTTCTAAAGGTGTACTCTGAAATTATTCCTACAATCCCAATGCTCATGCATCTCAGCATTAATGTATTGTTCAGGATTTAGCTCAGGCGCCATCTACTATGTCTTCATTGGAATTAATTTAGAGTTGTTCGTCACAACAGAAGGATTTTTTATCTTCCATCGGAGGGGTTGACCCCATCGATTCTAACCTTATCACTTTCGATTTGGAAAATTTCATCCCATGTCTCCCTCACCATCTTGCACTGATCATTCAAGTTGGGATTAATCGAAACAATATCCACTGAGTGGTCGTGGACGAGGGTACGTCTACGTGCATTATGTCTTCTGCATGCTGGAAATCCATCAGTTATCCAGCCCTCAATCAATCTCCAAATGCTTTAGAAGCTTTTGACGGAAGAGAATCTCGCCCTCTTAGTGTTCTCGCTAGTTTACCTATTACGTTAGAAGGGAAAATGGTTAACGTTGAGGTTGAATTCGTTGACGCCAAGCTCAATTACAATCTTCTCCTTGGTCGTAGTTGGTCTCATGCCATGCTATGTGTCTCATCCACTCTCTTTCGTGTTCTTCGATTTCCGCACGAAGGAAAGATCATCACTGTCGATCAGTTGTCCTTTTTTACTTCCACCTATTCTGAGAGCAACCTTCCATATGTATATCATATTCCTACACCTTATGAGAGCATAGGATTGGGTCTTTTCAAAGATCCTGCCCTCATGGGTCTTTTTTCTCTTCCTCCACCCAACACTACTCAGGTCAATATTATCTCCAAGTCTTCGGATCCGTGGATCATCCCTTCGCCTGAGCAGATTGATTCGTTTGGTGACGCGATGCCGTTAAGCCCTATAGAAATTGATTATTGTGAAATTATTTCGGCTTCGGCTCCTCCTCCCTCTGATCATACTCCTCTGAGTATGTCTCTTGACACATATTCTCAATCCCCTTGGCTCGGCACTTCGGAATCGCTCGATCCTTTAAATGAGATCTTTCCCACTGATGAGGCCATCATGGAAACTATGTCTCTTGAGGATCCTCCTTGGGATGATAGTCGTCATCGCTCCTCTTTTATGCCTGGCCTTGGGGCCATGTCTACTTTTATTGAGAAGTTCACTTCCCAAGATTCTTCTCATCTGCTTCAAACGCCCATCCTGACACATGAATTCTTTGCGGAAAGTAACCTGGGAAACATTACGCAAACGATGCCTATCGACATCTCCATCAAACCGGGGGTTTTCGAGAACATCCACATTGGGGTGACCTTTTCTCTTGATGATATCGAGGTATATACTAGTCTCTTCTGCGATTTTCGAGACATTTTTTCTTGGTTTTATGAAGAAATTCCCGGCATTGATCCGAGTATAGTAGTGCATGAGATTCCTACATATACGAAGCCTGTTCGCCAACGTCTTCATCCCATGCACCCTAGAAAGGCAGCTGCCATTAAAGGAGAATTTGAAAAACTTCTTAAAGCTGGCTTCATTTATCTAATTCCCTTGACAGAATGGGTTTCTAATATTGTTCCTGTGGATAAAAAGTAGGGTACTATTCTTGTCTATGTATATTACCAAGATATCAACTGCGCTTGCCCTAATGATAACTATCCCACTCCTTTTATTGACCAAATCATTGACGAATGTGCTGGGAGTGAGATATCTTCCCTTATGGACGGGTTTTCTGGGTATAACCAGATCAATATTCTTCTGGCCGATCAACACCCTTGGGGTACCTTCGCCTATAAGAAGCTCCCTTTTTCTCTTTAGAATGTCGGGGCTACATTTCAAAGAGCAATGTCTTATGCTTTCCATGATATCAAGTGCATTGTTCAACCTTACCTGGATGACCTTCCAGCTCATTTTGCTAAGCGTATGGACCACCCAGACCATCTTCGTCAAATATGTCTTCGTTGTAGACGCTATAAAATTCAGCTTAATCTGAATAAGTGTGTCTTCTGCGTTGATTCCAGTAGACTCTTAGGGTTTATCGTCTCTAAAGATGGAATTTGTCTCAACCCCCTCAAAGTCGAATCTATTGTCAATATCCCCTCCCCTTCATCTTTACATCAGCTGCAGGGTTTGCAAGGGAAAGCAAATTTCCTACATCGTTTTATACCGAACTATGCTGAAGTAGCCAAAGGCTTCATGTGATTGCTTAAGAAAGGCGTCATGTTCATCTAGGATGAGATCGCCCAAAAATCCTTCGATACACTGAAGACATTTCTTATCAATGCTCCTCTGTTGCATCCTCCCAATTATCATCGTGACTACTCCCTCTGTTTGGCTGTCGCATTTAGCACTATTGCTATGGTTCTGGTGCAAGACGACGATGATGGTGACGAGCACATCATTTATTATTTGAGCTGCAATATTCTCAATACTTAAACACGTTATGCACATGTCGAAAAATTGGCGTTGGCTGCTCTTCAATCTGTCCAACATTTTCACAATTATATTCTACTGCACACAGTGACCGTGATTTCTGATTGCAACCCCATGACCTACATATTGACTCGTCAATTGCTGGGGGGGAAATACTCAAAGTGGATTGTTATCCTCCAAGAGTTCGATTTGGATTTTACTACCGCCAAATCGAAGAAATCATTGGTTTTTGCTGATTTTATTTTCTCTCTCCCTTCTCATTCTGCTCCATTTGGTTCCAAGGAACCCATTCCAGATGACACCCTTTTTCTCATTAGCACCCTTGATCCTTGGTACGGTGATATCATCGTATATCTTCAGACTTCTACCTTCTGATTTGAGTTGATGAAGGATGCTCGTCGACGCATTCGCCATCATTTGCAACCTTATTGCATAGTCGAAGATACTCTCTACCGCATCGGAGTTGATTTTGTTCTTCATCGGTGTTTAACTCTTGAGGAGGCTAAAAAAGTCCTCAATGATTGCCACTTTGGTGCCTGTGGAATTCACATGTCTAGATATGCTACTGCACAGAAAATTCTTTGTGTTGGATATTTCTAGCCTACCATCTTTAAAGACTTCATTTTTGTTGTCCGCAAGTGTCACGATTTCCAGATTTACCAGTGCAAGATGTGTGCGCCGCTAGCACACCTCCATCTTGTCATTATCGTTGATCCCTTTGCGAAGTGGGGCATCGATTTTATGACATGTAACCCTCACTCGGCCAGGGGGCATGCTTATATTATCATAGCCATTGACTACTTCACTAAATGGGCCGAAGCAATGCCTACACTCACAGCTGACAGCCGCACATTTTTTGTTCAATCATGTCATTACCAGGTTTGGTGTCCCTCAAGCCATTGTCACCGATCATGATTCTCATTTTTGTCATTACATGATGGTTGAGTTTACTTCCAAGTTGGGTCTGCGTCATGACAGCTCAATGTCGTACTACCCTCAAGCCAATGGCCAGGTTGAAGCCATGAAAAAGGTTCTAGTCACTATGCTTCAATGTACGATTGGGATGCACAAGTCTACCTCGCATCTCATGTTTTTTTCATCTCTTTGGGCTTACCGAACCTCGGTGAAGGATGCAACCGGATTCACTCCATTCCAGCTTGTTTATGGTCTGGAAGCTACCATTTCGATTGAATGTGAAATCCCTTCTCTCAAGATAGCTATTAAATTGTTGCCTAATACTTCACCAGAAGAAGAGCATCTTCTATATTTAGAGAGGCTTGATTAAACTCACCGCTTTACTGCTCTTGTTAGAGAAGCACAAAAAAAGCGGGTCAAAGCTCATTTTGATCAGTCGGTTTCCCCTTGTTCCTTTGTAGAAGGAGACCTCATCCTCTTGTATGACCAAGCTCATGATAAGCTGGGGGCAGGAAAATTCGAACCCATGTGGCATGGGCCCTATATCGTTAAGCGTGTTTTGCATAACAAGGCTTATGAGATAATTGACTATGAAGGTTATCCTTTGGATCAACCCAGAAATGGGTTATATCTCAAAAGATACTATGCATGAGTTTCTCGTGCATGTTCTTTTGTACATAGGTGCGTTTTTCATTTTTGTACATTTTTGGCTTGGTGTGATTTGCGAGCAATTTTTCTTGCTTATTATGTTGTTGCTTACTGTGCAGATTTTTGTCACTCCTTATGTTGGTTTTGCGAATGGTGCCTCCTACAGTACCCGGAACCTATCTTCTGCAGCCTGGGTGATTTATAATCCTAACAATGAGTTGATAGATCTTCAAGGTATTTGTCTAGGATGAACAACGAACAATGTCGTTGAATACAGTGTCATCATTGAACTCTTAACTGAAGCCATTGCTCTCAACATTCGTTCATTAGTTGTTAACCTAGACTCTCAACTTGTTTTTCTTCAGCTTAATGGGCATTATTATGTTAGAAATCCTCAAATCTTAAGGTTGTATTTATGTGTTCGTTTATTAGAAAGAAATTTTGATTACATCACATATCAGCATATTCCTAGACGAATGAATTGTTAACTGAAGTAGTAGCCAATATTGTATTAGATAGACATTTGCGTAATTTGTAAAAACATCATCATCACATAATAAGATTCATATAGGAAAATAGGCATATATATATACCGATTGTTTGCATCCAAGTGCATCATAAGTTAAAATATATATATATATATATATATATATATATATATATATATATATGTTTTGGTTACATCTTGAGACGTCATGTCTCTCAAAAAATATGCAGAAATAAAAGCCTACGCATCTAATCAGCATGATGCTCATGGTAGCATGTCACTGCACGCACAAGTCGCCTCAATAAACGGTGGACACGGTTAGACACCCCTGTAGTGTGCCTCTGGTATGCACGAGGAACATCGTCAAATCTCGCGTAATCTGGATTATACTGGTGAGTCCCTCCAGGTTGATTATGATTTCTTCCTCCTCGCTTTTCTCATCGAGAGGGGCCGCTTCAAAATCATGAGGGACCCTCCATGTTATTGGAGACATTCCTGCAGGTCTTTTTGGGCCAAAATCTACAAATACATGGATTAACATCAAAACATATATAATAAGAAAATCATAATACTCATCAAAATAAAAATAAAATTGAGTCTTACCCAATGCTTCATCCCAATCCTCTTCTTTCGAGAGTGGGAAATCTGCATCACCTGTGAATTTTGTGCCAGTGTAGGGCCAGTCCTCCACGACAGCAAGTTCTCGATGGAGCCAGTCAAAGAATTCTGATCTCCGTGACATTTTTTGACCGCCTCCTAATCTAGGCATCAAAGCCGCCCAACGGACCATCTGTGGCTCTCCAGCTGGTGGTGCGGGAACTATTACCTCCTGACGTTGAAATATTGGCAATCGTTCTAGGATGAATGGTACCAAAATGGACCCATAGCCGAATTGTTTCAGCTTTTCGTTCTTGAATTTTGTTAGTTGACGTTTCAGATTTATTGTTATGGCCTCCGCCCAATTGTAAAGGGTTGGGACCATCCAATCTACGGCAAGTAGCAGCAGTGTTTTTGTGGCCTCATGTGGAGCTTGAGATCTAGCAACTCAAGTGATGGTGTGTAGCACTACTTTTACTGCTAAATCGGGAATGGTTTGTATATCCATTTTCTTGCTCTTTGGTCCTTTCCTTTCCCCTCGAAAAACCCTGTCTATGACCATGCTCATGTTTTCCTTCATAGCTCGGGTACCTTTCAGGATTGGTACTGCTCCCCTCCGTGATAATCCATTGATAAAGTATATGTCAGAGATTTATATATCTAACTCCTAATCGTGAATCACAAATCTTTCCTGATCAATGTCCCATACACTGATCAGGTATTGTAATAACTCTGGCTGAGCTTAAAGACACAGTGCCATGAAGAATTTCAAAAGCCCGCAGTCCCTTAGAACATCCATGCATCTTACATTGCTCATGGCTTGCTGATCTTCTTCTCCATGTTCTCTTTCCTTCCATTCAATCATCATTTTTTTCTTTCACACACCTGAAAAATCATCACAGGGGATTTCATTAGTCAAATTATTCACTTTTGAATGGTTTAAAACGGCCAGTTAGTAGAATTTTCAAGAAAAGTTAGTGGTCGTGATTGGCGCGACTATTTTAAAAATAGTTGTGCCAAGTGGTGCACCCCCATTAAATTTCAAAGAGGGTTGGCATGATTCCATGCCCGAAGCCCGCGCCAACTGTCGTGCCCTATTTTGAACAAAATTCCCCCACAAATGTGAAAAATTGAAATGCAGGTAGTGAAAATTAATTCAAAATGCGGGTAAGGGTACGAGCTCTCACCTGAAGAAAACGGATTCGCAATTGGTCTCCTGGATTGTCCGCTGCAAACTCTATTATCACTTATAATAGTGTGAAACATTACTTGACATGGTCATACAGTTCATTTATAAAAGGTCTCAAGTTGGTATAGGCAAATGTCATTTTTACATATTTAACCTATCCTAAAGTTCAAGATCACCTCCATTTAGGTCATGTCATGTCCCATAAATCATAATTTGCTGTCAGTTTTCACTTCCCAAGCGTTTAAATTTTAAAAAGGACACTTTAGCCAGTTTTACCTCTTTTCATAGCGTTTTACACTGTAAAATAGTAGTTTTCGCTACAAAACTACCTAATAGTTTTGTAGTGAAGCTGTCAGAAAATGAACTAGCTACACTACAAAATACAATTTTTCTATCTTTCTTGTCAAAATCAATGCAAAGTGTCAGTTCATTATTAGAGGAGTTAGGGTGGATGTTATTCGAGTCAATTAGGGTTAATTTAAAGGTACAAGGTCATGCCTGGGGTCATCATTACAGTTTTTAGCATGCATGAGTTGTCATAGAAACCATAAAACATTACCCAATTGAGTCTTTTTGTCATCTTCTGCTCAATCCTTGCATGTTATTGGGTTTCTAGAAAGCTGCTTCATCGAGCCAAGCAGGTTGCTGGCATTTTCAAAGGTTGCGGGTGTCATTAATCAAGCCAAGCTAAGAAGGATTAAATTCACCATGGCTGTAAGGAAGAAGACTAAAAAAGGCAGTCATTGCCTCAGGTATGAGCCCATGGACATGAATTTGTTAAATGAAGACCCAACTTCCTTGTAGGTTTTCAGAAGAACAGGTTGTTTGCAATTCTGCTAAAAGGCTGCATGGTTTTCATCTACAATTTTCCAAGGAGTTTGCTAAACTTTTTACTGGAACAACTTCAAAGGTGGGAATGTTGAACTTCACAGTAACACCAAACAACATTTCAGCAGCAACAGGGATCCCTAGAGGAGGGGAACGGTGGTTTAAAGGCATTAAATTCACCATGCAGGACTGCAAATAATTCTTCAAGCCAGAGCATAGTGAAATTGATCTCACAAATGCTATCCCAAGGAGCTACATGAAGGACAAATTTTCAAAGCTCTTGATGATCATTTAGAATTATTTCACATGTGAAGGAAGATTTCACATGGTCTACTCCTACCACCTTAGGCTTCTGCTAAATTTTGTGGGTAAGAGGTCTTTTGACTTACCCTTTTACTTATACAGAAGTCTATGTAAAATGTCAGATATGGTTCAAGTTAAAACAGAAGGAAATGAAACCTCTCTTTTTCATCATGGTTTGATTAAGTTGTTGGTGTTAGAGGAGTTGAAGATATTAGGTAGAGATTGGACATCCTTTCTATTCATGAGTGTTTTTGAAGTAGGTGTTGTCACTCCTAAAAGAGTTCCCAAACCTAGAGATGTTTCATCACCTACAATGGCGGAATAGTTAGAACCAGTGAGCATGGAGACAAAGCCTTTGTAGAAGATTGACACACCCAAAGCTACACCTACAAAAAAGATGCCAACAGTGAGTAAACATGGCAGCAAGAGAGTTACTAGGAGCCAAACAGTGGTTACGGGTAACTTAGAGGACATCTTGCATGCAAATAATATTGAAGAAACTCCCATTTTCCAAGCTGAAGATATAGAAGAGGGAGGAAGAAAGCTTAAGAAAGGAAAAACAACTAAAAATTTTGAGTTTGCAAGTGATGATGTTGGATTCATGTTCAACCTAAAAAACTAATGATCGGGCATGCAAGAAAGGTCATGGAAAGCAGCAAAGAGATTCAGAAGGTTAGTGAAACTACTCAACCACCACCAAGCATCATAGACCTCTCCTCGCCTGCAAAAGAAGATCTAGTCATTAATTAAAAGAAGGGTAAAGAGAAAATCATTGAAAATCAGAAGTTGAAACCCTTAAGGAGAATTTTAAAGAGGCAAGGGAAGACATAACAGTCTTGAAGAAAGAGGCAAAGAAGCATAGAGCTTAAAGGGTTCAGTTTGAACAAATGAGGAAGACCTGGGAAGATCAAGTCACAAGTGTCTTAAAGACCTTGGAAAATACAGAAAATTTGATAAAGTGGGCTCAGCCACTAAGAGGAGAGGTCAAGCACATAAAAAAGAGAAACTTGCACTTGCAATCCAATAACAGGGCACTGAAAGATCGTGTGAAAGATATAGAGCAGCAATTAGATCTTATTCATGAAGAGCTTGAAAAGAAAGGTTTGAAAATGACTGTGGTGGAAGAGCCTATAAGTCAACTAATCATAAATGAGGAAGAAACACCACAGAAGCAGTAATTTGAGATGAGATATGCCTTAGGAGGTCCACAACATGCATAAAATCAAATTTTTGTAGCAGGAGATCAATTTTTGAAGAAAATTTTGAAAAGGGAAATTTCTAGATTTTTACCCAGTTTCGTAGCGTTCCTTAGGCTTGAAGCCAGGAATACGCTACGAAAAAAACCTGTAGCAGCCTTTTTGCTTTTAAATTCAGTTTTTGCAGGATTCAAGATGGGGATTCATGGAGGTAAGGTGTCATAGCTTGATGAACATGATGGAATAGAAAAGGAGTAAAGAAAATAGATGTAGAAGTCATTTTTTCAACACTACCAAAACTCGCCACGAAACTGCCCTGTTTTCGTAGCGAGCCATTATTAAACATTTTTCAGAATCTTAAAGTCATTTTTGGCCAACTGGAGACTACCAGCGTGTCAAGGGAACTTATCATCAGATATTTATGACTTGAAGGAAGTGCTATGAAGATAGGTCACCAGTCAAAGCAGTGTTGAAGATAAGGGTTACCTATTCCTAAAAAGCAAGGTTATGTTCCATAGATTTAGGAGGGATTTAAATATGTAAAGTGGTGATGAAGTTTTTCATGTGTCTTTTGAGCGTGTGATATTTATTTTGTAACTATCATATAACTTTTTCATATATAGGATAAGGGCAATGTAATAAATAGGAGTTAGAGTTTTATTAGGATATGGTGTCTTTAAGGTGTAGCTGTCAATTTTCTGTTAAAAGTTATGTATTTCAGTTATGAAAGGTGTCATAGGATAATTCGATGATCTAGCCATTAGGCAGATCATCCTTGTTGTAAAGAATGTCTATTTAAAGACAAAGCATCGAAGTAGTAAAGGGTTGGAGGACATTTGCACCAAATTGTTGCTTTTATGTTTTTGACCTATATTTGTAATACAAAGTGACATTCTTCTTGACAAACCTGAGATTCTCATAAGGTCTTTGATGTCTTATTGATAAATATATTTATGTTTTATCACTTGCAATATATTTCTTCTCTATTACTCAGAATTCATAATTTTATGCTCTAACTTCCTTTAGCGATGAAATGACTATGTTTTCTTATATTTTATGTGTGAGTTGCCTTTATTAAATACCTCTATCTGCCTCAACTTCCATGTTTAAGAACCTTTGTCACTGAAAATACTGACTGTTGACTCCATAAGCCCAATGGTAGCAAGCCTACATTCTTTTCAACCTGCAATCATAAAAAACAAGTTACAATTTCCATATAGTTAGCCATCTAGTACTATCATTATTCAATATCATAAAACCCCCCTTGAGAGAGCCCTCTCAAAATGAAGAGGCTAAGCTTTAGTTAGAAGTGGTTTGAAACAATTACACTGAGTTGTTTCATAAGCAGCCAATCAAGTACAATTTTGTGAAAACAAGCTCCATAAACATCACAATGAAAAAGGCTAAAAATGCTCACAAGAGGTAAAAAGTGGAAAGTAATTTACTTTTACTATTTCTGTCATTTTATAGACTTTTCGAAACCTTAATTAGGTTTTTGAGCATATTTTTCGATTATTTTAATATTTTATCTCGAAAAATGGGTTTTACATGTGTTTCTTGTGCAGTAACAAGTCCTCAATGTAATGACGATGAAGTGACGAGTTGTATTTTATTACTTTTTCAGACTCGGTAAAAACACGAAAAAGTCACCCCCTGGAGTCATATTTCAGCTCTTTTCTGACTCTCGAAAATTGAAAATATTGTCGAGACTCTTGTCATTTTGAACTCGTTAAAGGTTTCGAAACGGCATCTACCCAGTATACGTTTACCCCTTTTTCGGGTTGGAACAGATTATTTACGAAAAATAAATGCCTTAGCCTATCGTGACTAAGAGGTTCTCCCAGATATTGTTTTCTACCTTTTCAGATCTGTGAGACTACCTACGAAAAGGGACTTGTTGGAGTTTTCTTTTTCGCTTCTTTTCAAACTCTCTAAATATGAAAAGATATTGAGTTCTTCCTTTGTCAGACTCGTTAAAACCTAAATGACATCGGAGATCGTCACCATGACGTAACCGAGTTCCTCCTTCCTAGGGCTAGTAAAATGAACTAGGATGGATTTGTCCAAAGGAAAAACTTATATCACAAGCATATGTTATCCCCTTCAAGCTTGTTTCCAAAAATAATTGGGGTACTCGCTAGAAATGGTGGGGGAAAATGGAACCAATTCTCAATCGTGTCGGCAGTATGCCGCTCTTGAACATGACACTTTTCTGCAATTCGTGTCGGGTTGGGGACATCTCATTTTATCATTTTTGCCTCCATGGGTTTGGGTTATATATTTTGACCTCTCATCTACTCTTTGCCATGTCATCATGACCTCATATCCCCTGATGTCAAATACTGCCAAATTCTAGAGTCGTGTCGCCAATATGTTCAAGAGAAATTTCCTTCTGCATTTTTCAACCTCTAAATCTCTGTTTCGTCTTGATTCACTATCATCTTATTCATATGTCTCACGTCGATGATGTTGGAAACATTATGGCACTCCTTTGACCAAATCACTTCCTGTCGACTTCAGCACATTATCCAGGAAGCTGATCTAGAGACTCCCTTCTGTTACCTTGGATCTTGCATGCCTCAATGGAAATTTTTTTGCTTCGACAACAGGTCCTCATCATTGGACTTAGATCGAGTGATTTAGCGAGTGTTCGGCTCCATATCACTATTCACATTCCACGAATTGTACTAGTTGTACCTTTAGAGCCATTGTCATTAATGGTGGTTTCTCTCGCGCCTGTTAACAGCTTTCATCATTAGCTGGTAATCAACTGATCTTCTCACATGTTCGACTTCAGCTCATTCATTTGCATGCTTGAATTTGTACTTGTTTGGGTCGAGATGGAGCACAAGACCCTGGGTTTTGTCTGATTAAATCCAAGTTGTGAGACAATTTGGTTTATCATGACTATATGCATGACTCTTCTGATTGGATGGCTGCGATCATACCTGAGTCTATTTATTGATCCTTCTTGCTGAATGGCTGCGTCCATACCTCAGATCTTATTTTTATATGTACTCCATTATGGATGGTTGTGCCCATGCCACATATTCATGTATCAAAGATATCAGTTGTACTTGTTCTTACAGGTCTTCCGATCATGGTGTTTGGTTTGGGCATGTTCTCATAAATAATTTCACCCCTCCCTCTCTCTCGGACCTCATGCTTTAGGGGGCATCTATTACACAGTATTTTGTCACCGTCCCTGCAATCCCCATCCCAAACATTGGAGGACAATTTCACTGACTTCTATGTATTGTCATACCTTGCTGAAACTTTCATTGCATCCCTTGGAAGTTTAAGAACATTTCCTCTGTTGATCATTCCTAAAGCAGACTCTCAAAAACATATGATTTTGGGCGACGCTGGTAGGAAGTTATGGCCTCGCGCCCATAGAGAAATTAACACTGGGCCCTGCACCCATTGGCTCTTTGTCTCAGTGGGGCATCTGCGCCGAGCTATTTTTGGAAAAAAATTTAAAATAGAGATGAATTTTCCATGCCTAACCACCTCGTGAGCAGAGTCATTCTAATGTTCCAAAATTTTAGCCTCCAAGCTAAATGGAACATTAGAGTTAGCAGAAGCTCTAGCCGGTAAGTAAATGGGTAGAAAAGCCCATAAGTCTCCTAAGGAGGATAAAAACACTCCAAGTGTGAAAGGAGACACTCTTTCTAGCTCAATAAAGCACCTCCACGTGTGAACAGGGTTAAGATCAAGCTACTTTGACTAAGTCAACAGCGCAGTTTTAGTGGAGGAGGAATCCAAGGATGAATAACGCAATTTTGGAGGGAGATGTAACTTGGGTTAGAAGTAACCTAATTGAGTGGGGCCAAGGGTAATAAAACTCATGTCTTATATAAGGAAGAGGATGGTAGCATTATTTTTCATGTCTTAGTTTCTTATTCTTGTCTGCCAAGACTTGTTGTTGCAGTGCTGCTTAGCAAAGTTGCAGTGCTATTTAGCACTGGGTGTTCCCGAGTGGGAATCCCACCTCTTTCCTTTGAGGATTCTCATTGGGAGAGTTTGTATTCATCATTCCACATTAGGTTTTCAGGCCGAGCTTCAGCCATCTTCATCAGCACAACTTTTCCGGATATTATGCAGTGTTGTTGGGTGCAGCAGTGGAAGGGATTGGAATCCCGGCTTCTGAGCTAGTTTCTCATTGGAGGAAGGTTTCCTTCACTTGAGAGATATATTTGGAGAACTCCAGAGCTTATTTCAGATATGTGGTATCAGACCACACATTTCCCATACATTCCCAGCGTTGTTTCTGCTAGGGAATGCGTTATTTTGGAGGCAATGTTCACTGCATGGTTTGGTGGCTCCGTTGCTAAGTTTCCTTGTGATTGAGAGGTTCATCCTTTCAAGGGAGGAAGCCCTTGAGGGATATATAGTATATAAAACATATTTCAGCCTTCTACACTCATGTACTTCAGTGTTGTATTAGTTATTCAGTAAATTATTGGATTTCCCATCTTGTATGCAAAGTGTTTGATAAGAAACCCTTGTCGGTTTCTTTGGTATTTTGTATAAGGAGATTAGATTTTTGTTCTTAAACATTATTTATAAATACATGAGTAGATCTATTTTTCTCCTATGATTTTATGTGTAAACCCTCTCTTATACTGCGCAGTCCCTTGAGCAGCTGCTCCGGCATTTTGCAGTCTTGGGGTTTTAGCGCTTTTTGGCAATCCTGAGTGTGGGAGATCTATTTAACCCACCTAGTTTGCTTTGTTTCAACTCTAATATTGGATTTAGAATTTATATTGACTAATCTATGGGATCCAAGAGTCCATTTTACTATTTTATTGCATTTGTTGCTGGAAATGTGTTTTTGATGCATGATTTATGAGTTGTTCCTAATTTGGAATATTACAGTGGTATCAGAGCATGATCTCTGGCTCAGCCTGTGAGATACAACTATCAGAAGAAGGAGAGATGGAACAAATCTAGAAAGCTTTAGTATGTACAGGAAGAAAGGAAGACAAGCTCACAAACCTTCTTTTGAAATCTATGCAGAGCTTTCAAGGAGAGCTGAAGAAAATGAGATTGGAGATGAGATCTCCAAAGGAGGTTGAATCTAGAGCTGAATCTAGATTGGCATATGGTGAGAGTGAGCATGCAGCTACACACCATAATGCACAGCACAATCAAGTGCCCATAGCTATCTTGAGATGGATGGTAGGAGGAAAAATGCCTAAGAGAATGAATCTTAGTGATTTGTTGCGGGAGTATGAGTCTCAAACTAAGAGGTTTAGAGATCATACTGATTTTCAGGATTTTTGCAAGATCAAGATAGAGAAGAGCAAGCAGCAGGATGCAAATAGATTTATGCTATCTACTTTTTCCAAATCACCTACATGTTCAGCTGGAGCTTGGGTGAAGGAGCTAGATTCCTATTTGCAGTTGCATCACATTTCCGAAGGTGAATCCGTCAGAGTTGCAGTGCTGAATTTCAGAGGTAAGGCTCATGCATGGTGGAATTTTGAATCTTATTCTTTGAAGAATGCCAACACTTTCTCTTATGCAAGATTCATAAAAACATTTATGGAGAGGTTTGGTGAAAAACTTCCTAAGACACATGAGCAAGGAAAACATGAGAGAATAAAACCCTTGCATGTGATGGAGGAGACTCCATTTCAGAAAACCATGGGAGGAGCTGATGTCTTGCATTACACATTGCCGGAAGAAAAACCCCCAGTTCATATTCTTGAACAAGAAGGTGTGGAGATATATTTTTCACAAGAGAATCCAACTATTGAGATGTTGCCCATACACAATGAGGATGATGAGGGAAAAAACGTTGTCATATCTAGAGCACATCCAGTGCCTCATTCAGAGGGAGGGGGAGCACATGCTCCAACAGGAGGGATTCATGTATCCTTACAGGAAGTTCCCCAGGATATTATACATGAAGGTCCAAGCACAATCAGTGAGCATCATGATTGTGCAGCATTGCAACTAGAAGGAGGAGGTGGAGAGGAAGAGCAGCATCATGTGATGAAGGGCACACACCCTTCTCTATTTTAGAAAGCTAATGCAAAGAAGATGCAGATTGATTTGTGTTGTAAAGGCAGGGGCAAGGTTGCCCAACCATATGTGTAGTCTACTCTTGACACTGATGTCTCACTTTATGGAGGCATTCCACCTGGGAGGCCACCAGATCTATTATTGATGAAAGACATATTGTGTTTGGATTCAGCACTCTTAGATTTTGGAGAGGTGAAGAGTTTGGAGAAGAAATTTGGCATGGGGGATTTCAAAGTAGCAGGCAGCAGCATGAGTGGAGCCTCACATGCTAGATCACCAGCGTTGTCACTAAGGAGGATTGATCCTTATTGGAGATCTCAGCTCTTGGTAGAGTACTCCAAGGATCTTGGTGCATGCATGATTCTTGATGACTCGGATGGAGATGACAGATACATGGTGGATGAAGTGGTCATCTATTTACATGGCAGAGTCTTCTTGACTAGAGCTTCTAGTCTCAAGGAGAAATTTCTACATGCAGCACATGAGGATTTCTCTTCCATGCATTTTGATGCATATCTTTCCTTGGCAGAGGAGTTCACTTGGGAGGGCATCCAGCATGACATATATCATCATTTGGAGAGATGCATAGCCTTGATGGTGATAGAGAGGATGTCACAGCCACCTTCCTACTCATTGGGAGTAAGGGAGAATTTTTGGTTGAGCCATTTCAGCTCAAGACCTCAAGTACATGATGGAGGAGGTATAATTTCACATTTTGTATTGTACTTCTTTTCCTTATTTGAGCAGCACGATGTATCAAGAAGAGTTGCTTCTTCTTGCATATTGTATGATGATGCACTTGCAGCTACTTGTAGCATTGACTTTAGCTATCCTTTTGACAAGATGTGGGGTAAGCCACATGTTTCTTAGTGTGCACCATTGACACCATATTGTAACTTCATGTTTTAATCTTATGATATGACCGTGGCAGCAAACAAGTGGTTGGGAAAGCACTTGTTGTATTTTATTTTGATGCAGGCTAGGGATGCACTGCGCTGGTTCCATGAGAGGGACCATGATTCACTCTCCGATTGTCAATTGGCAACTTGTTTTTATTGTATATTACTTCCATGTATTTCTGATGTGTTTTTTCTCAAGGTAAGCTTTGTATGGAGAGAGAAACTAATTGGATGGCATGGCACCCATATGATAGAGCAGCAAAAGACTAGTTGGTATGGGGCATCATACAAGTTGGCCATTATGATCTTACTTCATGGCTTGTATGAGGGAGAGATGAGGCAGCATAAAAGGTTTTTGTTGCTATGATTGCACTTGGGAGAGTATGGGAAAAATTCTTCCCATACTTTTCATGAGATTTCTGAAGAGAAGGAAGGTACATCATGGTGCAAGGAGGCTACCCTTCAGCATTGGAGGATCATGAGAGGTTTCCCTATAGGAAGAAGATATTCTCACATAGCAACATAATGGTGGATGACTTTGGCATATGGAATTTCAAATAGAGGATTCATGGAGCCTTATTACAAATGCCTACAGCGTTGTCACATAGGAGCATGTTCTCATGGATGAAACATTCCAAGGAGAGGAGGTATTCCTTCTTCTTACAGATTTTTATGAGGAAATTCTCATGGGAGGACTCATTCGAGGGTCTCACTTTCATCCAACTCACTATGTATGGTAGAGAATTCATTTCTGTACTTGTTGATTACTCCATTGAGTATTTGTACTTTCCCACCATGTTTGCACAGTGCATTGCTCCTCAAAAGAGGAAGAGTATTTTTGGGTTTCCTGGTCACTTTGGGGCCAATGTTTATGTTGATAGTAGCCCATCTATACATGACTTTGGGCAAGTGTATTGTTATTCTATCTATGTACAGCTGATAGACATTGATGCTTACTTCCCCATGTTGGGAGAACAAACATCTACAGCTTGTAACTTGTTGCAGGAACACTTGCCACATGACATTCTCAAGCAGCAGTGGGGAAGACTGCTTAATATCCACTTAGAGAACCTTTGGTACCATCCAAAATTGCACCTAACTTTCAGCAACTTTCTGACTTGGAGGCCAAAAGGTGATGATGTGCCATTCATCTTGGATGGAATGGTTTGGGTTGACATGTCTCATGACTTTGGAGGGACAGTCCTTGGAGGCTCAATATTCTTCTTGCCATTGGAGGGCAATCATGTTGTAGCCCAAGATCATCATGCCATCTACACTTATCATAAGTGGAGAGGAGGATAGCGTGGGATAGGCCCTCTTGCCTATCATGTTCACTTATTCAGCCCACCTACATTTCAGGAGCCAAAGGTGGAGGAGATTTTTCATGAGTTACCATGTTGGAGGGTGACTCACTTCATTTGGATGATATCATGGGTGAGAGAGGCACTCATTCACCATGATGATCATCACTCCTACTTTGTGGAGGACATGAAACAGCAATAAATTTTCCATTCACACTTTCCACCTTTGATTGATGCAAACACTTTGTTATTGCACACTTGGGAGGAAGCATTGGAGGACAGTTTATTTGCAGATCCTCTTGATGCAGTGATGGAGGACATTGATGGGAGGACACATGAGGAGAGGAGAAATTTGTTCTCCTTATACGTTTTCTTAAGAATAAACAAATATTTTGGAGGGGAGGATTGTAATGTTCCAAAATTTTAGCCTCCAAGCTAAATGGAACGTTAGAGTTAGCATCAGCTCTAGCCGGTAAATAAATGGGTAGAAAATCCCATAAGTCTCCTAAGGAGGATAAAAAAACTCCAAGTGTGAAAGGGGACACTCTTTCTAGCTCAATAAAGCACCTCCATGTGTGAACAGGGTTAATATCAAGCTGCTTTGACTAAGTCAACAGCGCAGTTTTAGTGGAGGAGGAATCCAAGGATGAATAACGCAATTTTGGAGGGAGATGTAACATGGGTTAGAAGTAACCTAGTTGAGTGGGGCCAAGGGCAAGAAAACTCATGTCTTATATAAGGAAGAGGATGCAGCATTATTTTCATGTCTTAGTTTCTTATTCTTCTCTGCCAAGACTTGTTGCTGCTTTGCTGCTTAGCAAAGTTGCAGTGTTGTTTAGCACTGGCTGTTCCTGAGCGGGAATCCCACCTCTTTCCTTTGAGGAGCCTCATTGGGAGAGTTTGTATTCATCATTCCACATCAGGTTTTCAGGCCAAGCTTCAGCCATCTTCATCAACACATCTTTTCCGAAGATTGTGCAGTGTTGCTGGGTGCAGCAGTGGAAGGGATTGGAATCCCAGCTTCTGAGCTAGTTTCTCATTGGAGGAAGGTTTCCTTCACTTGAGAGATCTGTTTGGAGAGCTCCAGAGCTTATTTCAGATCTGTGGTATCAAACCACACATTTCCCATACATTCCCAACGTTGTTTCTGCTAGGAAATGTGTTATTTTGGAGGCAGTGTTCATTGCATGGTTTGGTGGCTCCGTTGCTGAGTTTCCTTGTGATTGAGAGGTTCATCCTTTCATGGGAGGAAGCCCTTGAGGGATCTAAAGCAGATCAGACATCTTTCAGCCTTCTACACTCATGTACTTCAGTTTTGCAGTAGTTATTCAGTAAATTACTGGATTTCCCATCTTGTATGCAGAGTGTTTGATAAGAAACATGTTGGAGCTCCCATGTTTTGGCAAGTTTGGCAATACCAAAAGATGAGACAACATCAGAACCACTTTTAGACCTCGGGATCTAGCCCTCTTGGGTATAGAGATGGATCTCTCTATATAGGCAAAGGTATATGTCTTTGAAGCTTGATTTAGAGGTATTTGGCTAGTTATAAAGTGCGAGGTTTGCTTTGTTTGTTTGTTTGGTTGTTGGGAATCAGGAAAGAAGAGTTCAATATAAGACAAGGATGAGCAAAGAGGATTTTAGGCAAAGGAGAGATAATTTCAGAGAACTCTCATGACCATTGGAAAATGGATTCAGGAAAGGGTTTACTTGCTATTCAGTATTCAAGGCTTTCAATTGGGCTAGTCATCTAAAGCATTGGATCTTAGAGATGATAGTGTGGCATGATATGGTGAGAAAGAAGGTGAAAGGCAAGGAAACCTCCAAGGTGACCATTCATGAATCAGATCCAAGTACAAGACATGCCATTAGACACCTGTGATCCAAAACCTAAAAGGGTAACTCTTCAGGCAAGGAAATATTAAAGATTTAAATACAAAGGTGAAGGCCTGAGATCAGAGAGAGACTTTGAACTCTCAATGCTTCGACATCCAACTTAAGGGAACTTAGAAAGTTTCAATTAATCGAGAAGCTCCTAAGTGATATAGAACCAGCGTTCTAAACCCCCAGTATCCCAATTCTTTCAATTAAAATCCAACAAGAACATCTGAGGACAGATTCATTAATTCATACATCAGCTAGCAAGCAAATATTAGCCACTACACTGGTCAAATTAGCTTGAATCAATGCTCATATAACATGTATAGCAGAAAAAATCAAAGGTAGGGAGAGCAGAAACATAGGGTACCATGCAAGGGTAAATCCTATGCCAGATGACTGATGAATTACCAAGGAAAACATAGAAAGACATCACCGCTGCTTTAAATCAGGATCCAAAGAAATGTGCTTGTCATATTAAAGAGCAACACCAGTCGTGTACAACATTGTCCAATAGCTTGATATTCAGTCTGAAAACATCTCCTCGGCCTATCTTACAACTTTACACAGAGAACTATATCTCAAGAGAAACAACTTACAATTCACAGATATTCGATCAACAACCCTTACAATGAGTTTCTTCATGAGTTTTATAGCTGAAAAGAAAGGCAGAGGTGGTAAATGAAACATTAAATGAAACATTAAAATAGAGGTAGCATAAGAGGGTTGAAACCCATTCTGTTTTAATATCTGAGCATTAATCTTCAGTACTCTTTGGATGAAGAGTGGTCTTCGACAGGATGAGATTTACTCCAGGTATGTTCTTGACGTACTTTCGCTACAGTACTTGCAGTACTCTGGTGAATAAACAAAAGGCAGATAAATGACTTCAGGGTCTGCCATACTGTGTAACAAATGCTCTGGTAGCATCAGCACTGCTGTCAGGGTGTAAATATTCTCAGGGACACAATGCAGAATAAAAACAGTATGGGTACTGTGTCCTTTCTCGGGAGGAAACTTCTTCTGATGTGAAACACTGTCCATATAGTTTTCTGTGCATTAGGCCTCATTAAGCCTTCTGGGTGATTTGTAAGGTCTTCAATCTGGTACATTTTCCTTTTAAATGCTGGATTAAGGCTCAAAACTACCAGCATGCCTAGCCAACTTTGACATCTTTCACCGATGAGCTCTTTGGTCGCCTATTAGTCGGCTTCCTGCATCAGAAATTTGAGCTAATGGTGTTGAGAGGTTTGGCGCAGTTAAAATCTATTGTGATGAAATATGTTTTAACACCACTCCTCAAAAGTCAGAATAAATGTGCTCCAAAATGGCCCTTTTGTGCTCTATTACTAGTAACACATCCGTGAACAATGGCATTTCACCAACAGACTCGTAAAACACATGAATGATTGCGAGAATAAATCCATGCATGGGGGAGGGATGCATGTAGGAATGGCAGCATATGCAGCACGATGATGGAGGCAATGTAGGATGCAAGGTAAACAAGGGAAACATGTAAAACATGCATCCCATGGTGGTGGATGAGCACTGGATGTAGGTTGTTTGGATGTGGATGTAGATGGATTTATTCGATCGTGGATCTGGAGGTAATGATCGATGGTGGAGGTGAAATTAATGAAATTACCTTAGAATTTTGGGCAAGATGAAAAACTTTAATATAAGACATTAAAGTTCTAATGTTTATAGTTGATATTGTTAATGCAACACATAGGTTTGGACCTTCAATGTGGCCTAATGAAAACATATGAAACGGCTAATATGGTGGGACCGTCCTCCAGGAGGGAAATTCAATATGGACCGTCAGATCTATGTGATGGACGGCTAAGATCTGCAGAGGAGAAACACAGGCGGAGTATATGGTTAGTGGGTGGGAGAAATCCTGGTCGTCGGATCAAAGGGAATGAATGGTTAGGATCTAATCGGGACCAGAGGAGGCAGGGGCCAAATCTCTGGTGGGCAATGAAGCGATTGCATCTAGACCGTTGGATCGGCGGTAGATCAACGGTCAGGTTTTGGATCGGAGCGCGCCAATCAGGATGACCAATGATATGGGATTGGGTGATTGCGATGGTGCGATTGAGTGACCACCGTCCAATCTAGAGACAGATCAACGGCTCTCATGTAATCGGAGGGAGATAGGAGAGAGGAAAAGGGCGCGGTGAAACATGCACGGGCCGTTGGATCTATTAAGATCTGCGACTGAGATCATTTCAAAGACCGATGGGCGAAATACACTATCGCATCAGAAGTTTTGTTTTACAAAGAAAATACGCTCCGCTCCAAACTTCCGATGCGATAAGCTCCATATGCATTAGCGCTTGGTCTTAGTGCTCGGGTTTATGGGGGGAGTGGTTAGGGGCTAGGCTGAAGTGGGATAAACCTGTTCTATAATAAAAATGGGTTTTTTGTCTTTTAAAAATAGCGTTTTCCAGGCTAAGCCAGGGTTCTGGCA
>JAXQQM020058901.1:0-41410 GCA_034641835.2 Pinus albicaulis
GATGTTGGGGCCCTTGTTTTGAGTATTGAATAAAGAGAAAATTTTTGGGGTTTCGGAACGACATATGGCAGCCGCAACCAAGTCGCAACTACGGTGAGTAGTGGAGCTACCCGGGTTGCGAGGGAACAGGAGATAGTTGAAGAGAGCAGATGCATGAGTACAGACAAAGAGAAGACACAGGAGAAGATAGAGAGCAGAACTCATAGACAACGAGAGAGAAGCCGAAAGCAGCCGAAGAAGAACACAAGGGGAACTAGCAATTGCGATGGCGGGTGAATAAATAGCCATCACCTGGCTAGAAGACCTAAGATGAATGCAAAGCGATTGAAGAGGATCAAGCGGATGTTGCAGGAGAGATCTGTTCCGAACATGATATCTATGTAGTTCCTAGGCTTCTCTTATCTACCTTTTTGTCTTGCGAGATGTCTGTAACAGAATTGTAAGCTCTTCCTATGGAAGCAATGTAACTATGGATTTTGCTTAAGGTTATCAATATATTTTCAGGTTGTTGTCCTATTATATGAGTTACATGCATGCATGATGTCTGTGATGTCTTAAAATTTTATTTTCTTAATATATGTTCACTCTTCTGAATGTTCTTGCATATATGATGATGTTCCTGCAAACCATTCTATATCTCTCATGAGTTGAGGATCCTTCCACTATTATCGATCGATTCCCCTTTTGCATGTGGTCGTGGCACGCCTCGGGTGAGACTCTCTGCTCTCCGGAGTAGGGTGACAATGCCGGCGTGGTTCTAGAATACAACGGATTCCCTTGTTGGCCCCAACCTCTGAACCTGGGTCTTGCCTGCGAGACCTGTTTCTTCGCCAACAAATGGTTCCGCTGTCAGGACCCTATACGTTATGATGGGAACTAGATCATGGTATCGAGGGTCTTTGAAGGAGAAATACGAAGATGGTGGGATAACCATTTGGATCAGTTTATTGCTCAGCAAGCGGAGCTGACGAATCAAAAGGAGAGGGTGCTCAAGGATCTCGTCCTTTTCTCGGATTCTACTAGTGATACCTACAAGATCCTCTGGGGAAAATTCCCTAGCGACCTCTATAATTGGTTGCGGAGGTTGCAGATGAAGGTGCCTAGGGATAGCTCGCGGAAGATAAACCGCAAGTGGGTGCACGGGGATCTGGTGGCCCTGCATCGGCTGGATACTGAGTTGACCCGCACGGTGGATTTTTGGGTAGAGACCACTTTGGACGGATATATTGTGGAGTTTGCCACAGAGTGCTACCAATCCTTCTCGAAGGTTGAGGCTATCTTCTGATCTGGGCTACGAGGGAAGCTACTCAATGAGATCCCGCTGTGGATTAAGGCCCTGATGGTGGATGAGGGGCTAATGGAATTCCGAAAAGCGAGCATGGAAGCGTAAACCTCCAGTGCTGGGGGAAGGGTTGAAGGGACAGATGCTACATGAAGTGTGAAGCAGGGGAGTGGGGAATGGATGTTGAGGCCACAAGGAGGTTGAGGGAGTGACGTGCACATCGGAGGGCACAGATCGCCAACAGGTAGCGAGAAAGGCTGATGCGGGAGTTGAAACGACGCAGAAACTACAGGAAGAATCAAGAGGAGGTGCTTCAAAGGATCATAAATACGGACACTCAGGCAGATACCCCGGAGAGGGAAGGGACCGATGTGGGAGTACGGAGGGTGCATGGGAGCCCAACTAGGAGAGACAGGGAGACAATGACTGATGAAGACGATGCAGGTGTGCAACCCGAAGAAATTTCCGAAGGCGAATGGTACGTCCTGATGCAGCGGTTGTTCCAAGAGCGGACGGCATCCATCTCTCCAAGTAGTCCTACTTCCCAAAGTTTGCACGGCAAGGATCCCTACCTTCCCCTGGTACTCTATAAACCTTTAAGTAATATTTTCGTTAAGTTACAAGCATTGAGTCGATTGCACAGTAGTTCATTGTCGACAGCGACACACATTAATAGCAGCGTTACTAGTAGTATTGCATTTCCCAGTGGTATATTCACGCAACCAGGACCCGGAGGGTTTATCTTGGTCACCCCTTCGCAAGTAAATATGGCTGGGTCATTCACTCGGTATCCAGAATTTTCTGCCCGTGGTAACGATGACATAGAGCAACACTGGTATCTCTGCGAAGCCATATGGAGCGCCAGGAAGACGCCAGATGCAGGGAAGCTAATAGAGTTCCAAACCACACTCAGAGAAAGGGCTCTGTGATGGTTCATTAAGTGGTCTGAGGCCCATCCTAATCCAGCAATCGCGGACATTAAGTAGGATTTTGTCTGCGAATTTAAGCTAAACAGACCAGCAGGGTTTGTCCGAGCTCTGGGAGATTAAGCAGAAAGAAGGAGAGAATGCATGGGATCTGATGCGTCGGTTCAAGGACGCGATAGGGAAACTCAGCTACTCCATTGACCCAAGCCATCAGAGGGACTGGTTCATCAAGGCTTTGCTTCCCTTGACCTGAACCCCCCTCACTCAGTAGAAGATCAACAATTTGCGGGACGCTCTGGAGCAGGCCATGAAGATAGAAGCAATGGCGGGCTACCCTCAGGAATATCGGGGAGGGTCGGCCTCGTAGGATCCTTCTTTGTTGGGCTTGCGACATCAGATCGCCAGTCTGACTGAAAATCTTAAGGAGATGCAGCCTATAAGACCAGCCAGGCCGAACGTGTGGTCCACGCACTATCTAGTCGAAGGGCATATGGCAACTGAGTGTCCCCAGTTGTGTAGCCCCCGTGGGGCCCTCGATCACAGCAATACAAGGGGGTCCACCTAATGGGGGTGGCGTGACGATGAATCCGCAGGGGGTATACCAGCCGCAACAGCCTTATGCGGGGTTCCCACCTCAACCAAACCAAACTGCCATGGAATATTGTGAAATCTGCCGGACGATGGGGCATCCACCTCAGATGTGCCCAATATTGCAGAAGTACTCCAATATCCCAAACAACGTCTACTGTGAGTTTTGTGCATCCACGACTCACAACACCAAGCAATGCAGAGCTCTTGATGCACTAGCGGACCGATTGGACCGACCCTCCTATAGGGTGAACGAGGCTTCCAGGGGCAGAGGAGGCGGGATGCACGGAGGCCGCACCAGGGGACGAGGCCCACTGAAATGCTACAACTGTGACTAGGAGGGTCATGTGGCCCAGGAATGCTGCCTTCCCAGATGCCCATGGTGTTCCTAGTGCCGCGTGAACACCCATGCAACAGAGGATTGCCCGGAACTTATCAAGAAGTGGGAGGAACTAGCACGGCAGAGGGGCACGAATCTGGTAAACTCCGAACCTCAGGGAACAACGATGCCAGCCATGCAGAATTTTGCTATTGTGATGCGAGGCGGAAAGAAGACGAGGGAGGACGCTCATGGAAAGGAGCCAGTACGGGTTATCTAGCCCGCCTCTCCAAAAAAACTGATCAGGCCGGATGCACAGAAGAAGTAATTCCAAGAGGCGGTGGAGACCTTTGCCCAGCTGGGGGGAGCCAAAGGCCCTAAGGTGTTGAACCTCTAATTAAACTGAGAGGGGGGGTGAATCAGTTTAATACATTCCTGATCTTTTAAATATTTTCATTAAACTTATTTACACCTTCATTTCAAACTCAATTTGATGTGAGAGTAATTTTAGAATGTAATCAGAAATTATTAGTTTAATAGAGCAGTAGACTTAATATGAGAGCAGCAGGTATTAAGAAAATGATACATATCAGATCAATACATAAATATCATGCACAGAGACACCAGATATAAGTGGAAACCCATAAAGGGAGAAAACCACATCTTATTATTGTTGTGATGCGAAGGCAAGCTCCAACTCCCTCTCACCACTGTTTTTCTGCAGGCACCAACCTACAGGAGGCTCCTACCTCAATTCTGCAAGCTACAACTTGCAAGGAAGCACCAACTCCCTTCAGTTTTCTGCAGGGACCAACCTACAGGAGGCTCCAACCTCAGTCAGCTACAACTGACAGCTATCAAGCTGCAACTTGATAGGGAAGCTCCAACTTCCTCATTTTCTAAAACTGAATGTTTGCTGATTTACCTCAGATATCAGCTCTGTTCTATAGCTTCTCTTAATCTTCTCTTCCTTCTATATTCTGCATTCTCTCTATATATGCTCTCTCCCTTGCTCTCTTAAAAAAAACTCACTCTGTATATCAAGATGATATTATTTATAGATTTCCTCACATGACTGTTTGTATTCTGCTTGGAATTCGAAATGGAAAGTCATGTCTCTTTGCCTTCTGCCTTCTCACTCCTTTTATCAGCTTACTCAGAAATTATAACTGTAGGTGTCAATTTTAACATTACAGTGGGAGTTTGTGTTCTCTCGGAGACTTGCCAATGCATCACAAACAATAAAAACAATTAAACCATTTACATTCGAATTACAATGTGAATTCCAGCTCACTTATTTTGTCTCTTGGTTTGCTGCGCATTTGTCTTTTCTCTGACTGTGTCTTTGTCTTTTCTGTGACTGTATTTTATCTCTTCTCAGCTCTATTTGCTTTTCTATCCTTTGTGGGGGTGTAACAGCTGCATATGTGTAACTCTGCCTTTTAAATAAATTAAATGCAATTGCTGACTTTTTAAATCAGGGCAATTCCAACCCTTTTCATGCCATGGGTGTCTTGTTGATGTGGAAGTTCCGCAAGCGAAATGAACATAGATCACAGTCATTGTATATTAATAATCGCCCTCCCATTAAGCCGAGGCCCGAGGATTCACAACCCATGTGGCATATTTTAATACAACTGCAACCGTGCTTTATATATATCTAACAACAATCCTTTTATATATAAACAATCGCCCTCCACCTTAAGCCTTTGGTCTTATTTTACAATCCAATGAGTCGAATCATAACCACTAATATATGAAAGGGTCGGGCCCCACATCTTCGTCGGTGGATCGGTGGTGTCAAACAAAAACTTGCGATTGCGATTGATCAAATCGACACGATGACCACATAAAACATGTCTCATAGCGCAATCAGGTCCGAAATTTGAACAAATGCAATCGAGGTGCGTAATAGAAAACTTCCAATTGCGATCAAAACACGAATGCGATTTGCACATATTAACTCCCGCATATAACAAGATCGGGTATGCCACTTCAATCGCAGCATATTACAAAAGTCGTGCGATCAATCGGAAAGTTCCGATTGTGATTAAGATCCTGGACGTGATTGAACCGATTAACGCCATCGTATAACGCCATCGGGTCTGCCACTTGATCGGAGCATACTACAAAAGACTTGCGATCAATCGGAAAGTTTTGATTGCGATTAAGATCCCGGACATGATTGAACCGATTAACTCCATCGTATAATCGCCATCAGGTCCGCCACTTGATCAGAGCATATCACTGCGATCAAACGAGTCTAATGTTGTCAGATCCTTAATGCCATTTGAACCGATTAACTCCATCGTATAATGACATCATCCACCATCGGAGCATATTACAAAGACTTGGCAGCTGAACCTTTCTCCAATTGCGATTGGGTGAGGGGTCCCACCTTATAAGCCATTTCGTTTTGATAGAACCTTTGGTTATATAGATATAAAGTGCTCTGCTTGTATATAACTGATATATATGTTTATGTATATATTTTGCTGCTGGAGTGAAGCGATTCCTGGAATAATGTTTGTGTTGTATTATATGTATAACGCCCGTTGGAGCGTGCGATTCCCGGAATATGGTTCTGTATTATATGCATTGCCTTGCTGCTGGAGTTAAGCGATTCCTGGAATAGGGATTATGTATTATATGTATAACACCGGTTGGAGTGTGTGATTCCCGGAATTTTGTAACTGCTCTCTGCCTCTGTCACTTAGTCTCTCCCTCTACCTCTGCTGCTTCTGTCGCTCTGCCTCTGTCTCTACCTTTCGATAACGGTTCTTCACTGTGCTTCTATGACTGTTACATTTTGACTTTCTTCTTGCCGCCTCTATCGTTTCGATGTGCCTTTGCCTTCCTCTTTCAATACGTCACTGAATGTCGCCTTTTCCCGAGTGTCGCCTCCTTTTGCTATCAATGCATACATTTCCAATACTTCCCCTTTAAATAAAGGAATCACTTTATTTGTTTTTCTTTCTCTTTGCTGTTTGCTCTTCCTTGCTTATTCTCTTCCCTAAGTGTTCATTTTCCTCCTTTGAAGGGGGCACAATTTACGTCTCATCTCTCCGTATGAGCTCTGTCATTGCATTTCCTTTCTCTGAGTTACGTTTAGGTCCTCTTCTAGTGAAATTTTACTATGCTTCTCCAGAGTGATGTATGAAGCTTGTTGAGAGAACACTTTGGTATAGTGAGTCGATATGTGTTTTATAGCTGTGATTCATTTGTAGTGCCTGTAATATGTGCTAGATCGCAGACAGAGATGATGCATTTTACGATTGAAAGGTTCTTGTTGCTTCTGAATGATGATAATATTGATAATGCTGATAATACTGATAATGTTGATCCTGTGGACTTGTTTTATGCTTATCTTGCTGGCTGTTCTCCCCCTGGAATGATATCTTCATTTTGTTCTCCCCCTGAGACTGTGCTTTCTCTTTATATCAGAGAGTAGCATCTGCAGATACTACCCCTAGTTTATCTCTCAAGTATTGAAATGGTTCTCTAGCAAGAGGTTTGGTAAATATATCAGCTGTCTGTTCTTTCGTTGGTACATATTCTAGCTTTACTATTTTCAGAGCCACTTGTTCTCGGAGGAAATGATACTTGATTGGTATATGTTTGGTTTTTGAATGAAGCACATGATTTTTAGATATACTTATAGCACTTGTATTGTCACATTTGATTGGAATAGGTTCATCAATGCTTACCTTCATGTCTTGAAGAGTTTGCTTCATCCACATGACTTGTGTACAACATGCTACTGCTGCTATATATTCTGCTTCAGCTGTAGACAGAGATATGGATGTTTGTTTCTTGCTTAGCCATGCCACCAGACTTTCTCCTAGATAGAATGCACCTCCACTTGTACTCTTCCTGTCATCCACACAGCTGGCCCAATCTGCATCTGTGTACACTGTTAAGGTGAAGCTTTTGCCTTTAGGATACCAAAGCCCATATTGTGTTGTTCCTTGTAGATATCTGAGTATTCTTTTTACTGCCAGAAGATGGTTTTGTTTAGGTGCTGCTTGATATCTTGCCACTAGTCCCACTGCTAGCATGATGTCTGGTCTTGAAGCTGTCAAGTACAGCAGGCTTCCTATCATGGATCTGTAGAGTTTTTTATCTACATCTGCAGACCCATCATCAGCACACACCTTGCATCCCGTGATCATGGGGGTTGTCACTGGTTTGCAGTCCTCCATTTTGAATTTTTTCAGCATTTCTTTTAAGTAATTTTCTTGAGAAATGAATGTGCCTGTGTTCTTTTGCTGAATTTGCAGTCCAAAGTAGAAACTGAGCTCTCCAATCATAGACATTTCAAACTCTGTTTTCATCTCATCAGCAAACCCTTTTGCTAGTTCATCTTTGTTGCTTCCAAACATAATGTCATCAACATATACTACAACAATCAAGAGTTCATCTTCATGGGCTTTTATGTATAGATTGCTGTCTACTCCACCTCTCCTAAAACCCTGTTTTTGCAAATATTTGTCCAGTCTTGAGTACCAAGCACGAGGAGCCTGTTTCAGTCCATATAGGGCCTTCTTCAGTCTGCACACATAGTCTTCTTTGTCTGTCAATGAGAAGCCTTCTGGTTGTTCCATGTACACTTCTTCTTCTATATCTCCATTAAGAAAAGAAGACTTTACATCCATTTGATATACCTTGAAGTCTTGGTAGCATGAAAATGCCAGGAACATTCTGATAGCTTCCATTCTGGCTATAGGGGAAAATGTTTCTTCATAATCAAGTCCTTCAATTTGTGAGTATCCTTTGCAGACCAGCCTGGCTTTATTTCTGATTACTTGTCCTTGCTCATTCATTTTGTTTTTGAATACCCATTTTGAACCAATGATATTTTTCTCAATAGGTCTAGGAACTAGCTCCCAGGTATTGTTTTTCTCAATTTGATCCAATTCTTCATTCATTTCTTTTACCCAATACTTGTCCTTGCTGGCTTCTTCAAACTTCTTTGGCTCTATTTGTGATAACATGGCTATGTATACTTCTTCTGTTTGTTCTGTTAGCTACCTTCTTGTCTGGACTCCTGCTTTCTTGTCTCCTATGATTTGATCTTCAGGATGATTCTTCTGAGTGTATCTCGAGGGGGTTTTTGGGCTCAGTTCTGCATCTTCTGTTGTCTTGTTGGTTTCATCATCATTCTGATCTTCTTCTTCATGATTATCTGATGGACTGCAGCAGTCTGTATTTCTTGTATTGTTTGGAAATTCTTCATCAAATCTCACATCAATACTTTCAACTATTTTCTGAAGAGTCTTATTGTAGCACCTGTACCCTTTACTTTTGGAAGCATATCCTAGAAAAATCCCTTCATCTGCTCTTGCATCAAATTTCCCAAGGTTTTCATCATTATTCTTTATGTAACACTTGCTACCAAAGACTCTCAAATGTTTTATTGAAGCTGGCTTTCCATGCCATAGTTCAGATGGAGTCTTGTCACTGCTTGGCCTTAAGTGAGCTTTATTAAGGATATGTACTGCTGTGTGTACTGCTTCTGCCCAGAAGGTTTGAGCAATATTATTCTCTTGCAGCATAGCTCTGGCTATTTGTTGTACAGACCTGTTTTGTCTCTCTGCTACTCCATTCTGCTGAGGTGTCCCTGCAATAGTAAATTGTTGTTTTATTCCATGTTCATTACATAGGTCTACAAAGTCATAATCTGTGAATTCTCCTCCTCTGTCTGATCTGATACATTTCAGCTTGCATCCAGTTTGATTTTATGCTAATGCTTTGAATATCTTAAATTTTTCCAATGCTTCTGATTTATTTTTGAGAAAAGCAACCCATGTCATTCTGGAAAATTCATCTATTATCAGCATGAAATAGGATTCTCCACTTGGTGTCCTAGTTCTAGCAGGTCCACACAGGTCCATGTGCACAAGCTGGAGTGGTCTTCTTGTTGACAACTCCTCTTTATATTTAAAGGATGTGCGAGTTTGTTTCCCTAATTGACAAGATTTGCATATAGTATTTGAAGGCATTTTTATTTCTCGCATATCTCTGACAGCTTTCTTCTTGCTCAGAATGATGATATGGTCAAAGCTGAGATGTCCCAATATCCTATGCCACAACCAAGACTCCTCAAGTTTGCTAAGATCGCAGGTTTCATCTTCCTCTTTCACTATGTATACATTGTTCTCTGTTCGAACACCTTTGAGCAGAGTCTTTCCTGTTGTGCTTGACCTGACTACACAATCTTGTGCTCTAAAAAGAACTTCACAGCCTTTGTCACACATCTGACCGACACTCAGTAAATTTGCTTTCAGTCCATCCACAAATAGTACCTCTTGGGCTTTTCCTCTGCCATTGTCTATGCTGACTGAGCCTTTTCCCTTGATCTTTCCTGATTTATCATTACCAAAAATAACATTGCCAGATTTATTTTCATCAAGAGTTATAAACTTGCTTCTGTCTCCAGTCATGTGTTTGGAGCAGCCACTATCCAAGTACCACTGGCTTTTCAGATCTTGAGCAGTTAGAGCCAGGTCACACTTATTCTCCTTCTTTTTCCACTGGAGGAATCCTTCTGTTTGATATCTTTTGTGAGGTGATGAATTGCATCCTTTCAGAGGACATTTGGAAGGCATATGTCCAGCTTGATTGCATATAAAGCATTTGATCATAGTTTTTGAAAAACTTTGAGTATGACCAAAATTTCTTTGATTCATGAACCTCCTTGAGGTGTTGAACATCATTCTTTTTCCATACTTTCTACATTCAATAATTTTATGGCCAAATTCCTTACAATAAAAACAATAACCATAGAAATTATTTTCATACCTGATGTAAGATTGTTTTCTCCATTTGTTTGTTTGAGATAGCCTCTTCACCGTTTGCATCTTTTGCAGGTCTGAATTACTCTTCCTTGCATAACAATATGCAGCAATGTGTCCTGGCTTGTGGCAGACATAACAGGTGGCATTCTTCATAGGAGGGAAGAATCTCCTCTGATGACTTCCAAATTTGATATACTCAGGGGCATATGATTCTTTTTCTGCCATCTTAGTATTCATTATATTCCTTGTTACTAGAGATTTCTTCTGATCTTTGTCATCCTTATTACATGTTTCTTCTTTTGTATGAATTGTCTGGGCTTCTTCATCAATATTCTTTGCTTTTACAAAAATTATATTTTTGTTTTCTTTTTCTTTTCCTTTACTTGATTCTCTTTCATAGCCTATTCCTGTTTTTATCATTGGGGATCTTTGAGCAACCAGGATATCATTCAACTTGCTAGAGCTTGTTGTTTGAGAAGAGTTTATAACCACTGTCCTTTGAGAATTTTCTAGTTTCTTCCTAAGACATACCACTTCTTCCTCCAACTTCTCTTGTTCTTGGGTTTTATTCTTGATTTGCTGAAGTAACATATCTTCTATCTTCTTGGCTTCTTCAAGCCTTACCTTCAGCAGCATGAGGACTTCTGAATTTTGTTCTTCTTTAACACATTTGAGGAGAATATCTTTTTGTTTTCTGCATTTTAGTTTGAGTCTCTCAATCTCCTCCAGAGCACTTCTTAGCTCCCCCTCAAGGTCGACTTCCCCTTCTTCTTCTTCATCTTCTATTAGGAGTCCATCAAGATCTTCTATGGCCATCAATAAAAAATATGAGGTTCCTTCTTCACTTGAGGGTTCATCTGAATCTTCAGATGTACTGCTGTCTTGCTGAGCATAGAAATATTTTCTGCTGAACTTCCTTCCCTTCTGCCAGTTCTTTGATTTATTCTTTTCTGACTCTTGAACCTGATTCCTTGCTTTCTTGTGAGGACACTTAGTAGCATAGTGTCCAACTCTTCCACAGTTAAAGCACTTGAAAGGAAGTTTACCTTTGTATTTACCTGAACCTCTATCCAGTTTCTTGACAAATTTTGCTTCTTCTTCATCTAAGCAAGAGCATATTTCTTCCTCTTCTTCTTTCTTCTTTTCTGTTTTAAAGGCTGCTTCCCTCGAACTTGGTTTCTTCTGTGGGAGCCTCATTTCATAGGCTGTTAGATTTCCAAGTAGCTGGTTCATGGTCAAATTCTCCCAAACCACTGTCTCTTCTATTGCAGACACCTTGGGATTAAATTTGGATAGGAGTGATCTTAGAATCTTTTGCACAACTATACCTTCTGGTATGGTTTCTCCAAGGGCTTTCATATTGTTAACAATTTCTGCAACTTTTAAGAAGAAGCTGCCAACATCTTCATCATCATTCATTTTTAAGTTTTCAAACTGGGCTCTATATATTTGAAGTTTGGCAGTTTTTACTTTCTGGTCTCCCTCATGTATGTCTTCAAGAGTATCCCATATTTTCTTGGAAATGTCTTTGTGCATTACTTTAATAAACTCTGCTTCACATAATCCATTCAAGATGGCATTCATGGCTTTTGCATTAGCCACAAAATCTTGTTTTGAGTCCTTTTCTGAGTCATTTGCCTTCGGGGCATATCCTAATTGCACAGCAGCCCAGACTTCTATTCCTAGAGACATTATGTATGTCTTCATTCTGATTTTCCAGAAAGCATAATTTTCACCGTTGAAGAAAGGGGCTTTATTGGTTGAGCATCCTTCTTTACTATCCATCTTGGGAACCTAGGATCTCCTTTCAGTTGTTAGACTTGTACAAAGGAACCCGCTCTGATACCAATTGTTGAACCTCTAATTAACTGAGAGGGGGGGGTGAATCAGTTTAATACATTCCTGATCTTTTAAATCTTTTCATTAAACTTATTTACACCTTCATTTCAAACTCAATTTGATGTGAGAGTAATTTTAGAATGTAATCAGAAAGTATTAGTTTAATAGAGCAGTAGACTTAATATGAGAGCAGCAGGTATTAAGCAAATGATACATATCATATCAATACATAAATATCATGCACAGAGACACCAGATATAAGTGGAAACCCATAAAGGGAGAAAACCACATCTTATTGTTGTTGTGATGCAAAGGCAAGCTCTAACTCCCTCTCACCACTGTTTTTCTGCAGGCACCAACCTACAAGAGGCTCCTACCTCAATTCTGCAAGTTACAACTTGCAAGGAAGCACCAACTCCCTTCAGTTTTCTGCAGGCACCAACCTACAGGAGGCTCCAACCTTAGTCAGCTACAACTGACAGCTATCAAGCTGTAACTTGATAGGGAAGCTCCAACTTCCTCATTTTCTAAAACTGAATGTTTTTTGATTTACCTCAAATATCAGCTCTGTTCTGTAGCTTCTCTTAATCTTCTCTTCCTTCTATATTCTGCATTCTCTCTATATATGCTCTCTCCCTTGCTCTCAAAAACTCACTCTGCATATCAAGATGATATTATTTATAGATTTCCTCACATGACTGTTTGTATTCTGCTTGGAATTCGAAATGGAAATTCATGTCTCTTTGCCTTCTGCCTTCTCACTCCTTTTATCAGCTTACTCAGAAATTATGACTGTAGGTGTCAATTTTAACATTACAGTGGGATTTTGTTTTCTCTCGGAGACTTGCCAATGCATCACAAACAATAAAAACAATTAAAATATTTACATTCTTATTACAAAGTGAACTCTAGCTCAACTCATTTAGTCTTTTGAATCGATGCACATTTGTCTTTTCTTTGGTTGTCTTTGTCCTTTTTGTGACTGTGTTTTATCTCCTCTCGGCTCTATTTTCTTTTCTGTCCTCTGTGGGGGTGTAACAGCTACATACGTGTAACTCTGCCTTTTAAATAAATGAAATGCAATTGCTGACTTTTTAAATCAGGGCAATTTCAACCCTTTTCATGCCACGAGTGTCTTGTTGATGTGGAAGTTCCGCAAGAGGAACGAACATAGATCACAGTCGTTGTATATTAATAATCGCCCTCCCATTAAGCCGAGGCCCGAGGGTTCACAACCCATGTGGCATATTTTAATACAACTGCAACCGTGCTTTATATATATCTAACAACAATCCTTTTATATATAAACAATCGCCCTCCACCTTAAGCCTTTGGTCTTATTTTACAATCCAATGAGTAGAATCACAACCACTAATATATGAAAGGGTCGGGCCCCACATCTCCGTCGGTGAATCGGTGGTGTCAAACGAAAACTTGCGATTGCGATTGATCAAACGGACGCGATGACCACATAAAACATGTCTCATAGCGCAATCGGGTCCGAACTTTGAACAAATGAAATCGGGGCGCATAATAGAAAAGTTCCGATTGCGATCAGAACACGGATGCGATTTGCACATATTAACTCCCGCATATAACAGGATCGGGTCCGCCACTTCAATCGCAGCATTTTACAAAAGACTTGCGATCAATCAGAAAGTTCCGATTGCGATTAAGATCCCGGACGCGATTGAACTGATTAACTCCATCGTATAATGCCATCGGGTCTGCCACTTGATCGGAGCATATTACAAAAGACTTGTGATCAATCGGAAAGTTCCGATTGCGATTAAGATCCCGGACGCGATTGAACCGATTAACTCCATCGTATAACGCCATCGGGTCCGCCACTTGATCGGAGCATATTACAAAAGACTTGCGATCAATCGGAAAGTTCCAATTGCGATTAAGATCCCGGACGCGATTGAACCGATTAACTCCATCGTATAACGCCATCGGGTCCGCCACTTGATCGGAGCATATTAAAAAAGACTTGCGATTGAACCTTTTCTCCGATTGCGATTGGGTGAGGGGTCCCACCTTATAAGCCATTTCGTTTTGATAGAACCTTTGGTTATATAGATATAAAGCGCTCTGCTTGTATATAACTGATATATATGTTTATATATATATTTTTCTGCTGGAGTGAAGCAATTCCCGGAATAATGTTTGTGTTGTATTATATGTATAACGCCGGTTGGAGTGTGCAATTCCCGGAATATGGTTCTGTATTATATGCATTGCCTTGCCGCTGGAGTTAAGCGATTCCCGGAATAGGGATTATGTATTATATGTATAACACCGGTTGGAGTGTGTGATTCCCGGAATTTTGTAACGGCTCTCTGCCTCTGTCACTTAGTCTCTTCCTCTGCCTCTACTGCTTCTGTCGCTCTGCCTCTGTCTCTACCTTTTGATAACGGTTCTTCACTGTGCTTCTATGACTGTTACATTTTGACTTTCTTCTTGCTGCCTCTATTGCTTTCGTTGTGCCTCTTTTGCCTTCCTCTGCTTCAGCGCTGCCTCTTTTTCCTGAGTGTTGCCTCCTTTTCCTGAGTGCTGCCTCCTTTGCCATCAATGACAATATTTCCAACATAAGGTACCCCCGACGACTGTTTTCAGAGAACAGAGCGCCACAGGGACCCTAATCGAGGAATGGTTCTAGTTGTTCCTCAAGATTGTTGACAATGCTTCGATGCGGGAACAACTCAAGCATACCTTGGAGGACGTACTCCAGGGGAATGCAGGGCCGGGGGAACCTTTGAACACAACACCCAAATACGTACAGCGGGTGAAGCGGAACAAGCGAAGAATAGGAAAATAGTTTCGGCTTAACACGCAGGTTGCGGGATTCCAGATCAGTGACACCATGCTCGACTTAGGATCTGATGTCAACATCCTACCGTGGAAGACATGGGAGGCTCTTGGGAAGCCATGGCTAACCTACTCACCAATCCAGCTTAGAATGGCGAACCAGTACTGCATTGTGCCAATTGGCTGACTTAGAGATGTCGAGGTCGACATTGCAGGGGTAAAGACTTACACGGACTTTGAGGTTATTGATATTATGGGAGACAAGGATCCTTACCCTGCCCTACTAAGCATTGATTGGGCTTTTGAGAATTACGCCATCATCGACCTCAAAAAGGATCTGATTATTTTTGAAGACGGAGAGGTTTGTGTCACTCAACCGCTCGACCGATATCAAGGCCCAAGGTATACCGAAATTGTGGATAACCGGGAGGATGCTCAGATGCTGGACAACCTTTATCAGATGATAGCAGGGAAGTGGGAGTACTATATAAACCCAACCGCAACCGGCTCTGTCAGCTAGCGCAGTGTCTAGAGCTCGGAGCTGGGATCGGAACTAGCCTGGGAAGACTGGCAGCAAGGTGGGTATGAGACTAGCACGCGGAGATGTGCCAACATTGCCCGAATCCTTTGGATCAACACCAAGATAAGGGAGTATCCCACCCTATCAAACATGTAAGTCGTCAATACTTTTATTGCAAAGGTAGAAGATGCGGTACTAGAAGGGAGCAGGAAACCACTTTTGGACGTAGCACTACAGTCCACATCAGCCAGGTGGTGGAAAAATCACCGCAACACCCTGTCGCGGTGGAGTTGTGTAGCAGAGGCTTTGAGGGCGCAGTTCAAAGAAGACGAAGGCCCTCGCAGCAGGCACAGGTATCAAGGGACTTCTGATCCGCGGGACAACCTGAAAACCTGTGAGGAGCAGTGGCAAAGTCTAGGGTACCCGAAAGAGCTGTGGGTACATTGGTTCATCCACTCCTTAGATACCATTCCCCAGGCCTGGTACTTAGAAGAAGAGAGAAAAAGAGGAACCAGCTCCTGGCAGGACGTTGCGAACAAATTTTTTCGGTGCTTTTCCTTCGAAGGAGAGACAGAGCTGGTGTCCCAGGCATTACAAGCTATCAAGGGGGTACTGTTTCTCCATGATCCAGTGAATGATGGGAGCACATTAGCATTAAATCCTGAGGCCAGGTGTGAGTTGGCTTCCCAACGGATTGACAGCAATCTAGACGATGATAGTCTGGAGGACCTAAGGCACCTATATTTTGAGGAGAAGGAAGGTGAGCGGAACATCAAAGAAGATTTGACCACCGAAGGTGTCCATATTCTTCCGCTGAAGACAAAGAAGTTGAACATCGGCACAGAGGAAAAACCCAAAATGGCTACTGTTGGGGACTACTGGGACGAGGAGACGACAAAGGAAATTTTCAGCCTCCTCCAGGAATATGAAGACCTATTCCCTTCATCGGTTGCAGACTTAAAAGGCATCAAAGGTGACCTCAGAGAAATGTGGATTGTGTTGAAACTAGATGCCAGACCCGTGAAGCATCGACCCTATCGGTTGAACCCTCGGATCAAAGAAAAGGTCAAGCTGGAGATTGATAAGATGCTGACAGCAAGTTTAATCTTTCCGGTGGAAGAAGCAGAGTGGGTGAGTCCTATTGTCATTCAGAATAAGAAGGACAAGTTAGCAATCCGCGTCTGTGTCGACTACCGCAGTCTGAACAATGCTTGCATCCATGACCCATTTCCCACTCCATTCAGTGACGAAGTATTGGATCATATTGCGGGGAATGAAGCCTACTCCTTCACTGATGGATTTTCGAGCTACCATCAGGTGCGCATTGGGAAGAAGACAAAACAAAGACGACGTTCACCACCAAATGGGGTTCATTTGCATACCACGTGATGCCGTTTGGATTGAAGAACGCCCCCGTTGTGTTTTCTCGGATCGTCATCGCTGCTTTCTGGGAGTACATTCATAAGTTTCTGGAAGTCTACATGGATGATTGGACCATCTATAGTCTGCTAAAAAACCACACCACCCTATTACGTATCATCTTTGATCGGTGCCGACATTTTTCGATTTCCTTGAACTTGAAGAAATGCATTTTTGCGGTTCCTTTCGGCACACTGTTAGGACATGTGGTGTGTAAGCAAGGGGTCTGCGTCAACTCCGCCAAGGTGGTGTGATCATCCACACAGAAGCCCTTGAAACGGTGAAGCAGTTGCGGGCACTACTAGAGCACATAGGTTATTACAGAAGGTTTATCTGAAATTACGCGAAGATCACCGCTCCTATGGAAAAGCTCCTGCGGAAGTCGGAAGTGTTCCAGTGGACGGAGGAGTGTCGGATGGCCCTTGACAATCTGAAGTAAAAGCTGGCAACGGTGCCTATTCTGGTTCACCCAGACTGGGATAAACAGTTCCACGTGCATATTGACGCTTCCAGTATTGCACTTGGGGCTGTCTTGGCGCAACCTGGGGAGAAGACCATGGACCACCTAGTTTACTTCGCCAGCCGCAAACTGTCTAACGCAAAGTAGAATTACACCACTACCGAGCGGGAGGCCCTTGTGATGGTGTATTCGCTCCAGAAGTTCCGCCACTATCTTCTAGGAGTTAAATTCAAGTTCTTTACGGATCACTCTGCGTTAAAGTATCTGGTTAATAAGCCCGTTTTGGAAGGATGGATCTGTCGATGGCTTCTACTCTTCTAAGAATTTACCTTCGAAGTGATCGTCAAGCCTGGGAGGTTGAACGTCGGGCCCGATCATTTATCTAGGTTGGAAACGGGGGAGAACGACGGCTCTCTCGATGATCAGCTGTCGGATGCTTATCTTTTCCGAGTCGAAGCCATACCAGATTATTTGGCCGACATTGCAACTTATTTGACCACGGGGCAGGGCCCTCAACACTACACCCCGCTCCAGAAACGACACTTGGTCATTCGCGCTGCCGAATACCAATTGATTGCGGGGCAATTGTACAAATTGGGCCTTGATGAGGTTTTGCGCAGATGTATACTCGACCACAAACGTGAAGCCGTGATGTGGGAGTGTCACAGCGGCGTTGCGGGCAGGCATGTGGGGGCGAAACCCACTGCCAGGAAGGTGCTCCAAGCCAGACTATGTTGGCCGACGGTCCATGCTAATGGTAAGACGTTTGTTAAGAAATGCAATGTCTGTCAGCGAACAGGGAGGCCCTCTCACAGAGACGAGCTCTCGCTACACCCGGTGCATGTGTTGCGACCATTTGAGAAGTGGGCTGTCGACTTCATAGGTCCCATAGCCACGGTAGCCAGGCATTCCAAGGCCCGGTACATCATTACCGCCACTGACTACCTCACTCGGTGGGCTGAGGCAGCAGCGGTACGGGATTGTATGGCCGATATAGCAGCTTGGTTCATCTTTGAACACCTCATCAGCAGGTTTGGCTACCCACAGAGTTTAACCAGTGATCAGGGTACGCATTTCATTAATGAAACTGTCAAATCGCTATTGGACACCTTCATGATTCAACATCACAAAAGCAGCCCGTACCACCCGCAGGCCAATGGTACTTTTGAAGCGTTCAATAAAATCCTCGAAAAGGGTTTGACGAAGATCTGCAATGCCTAGCGGGATGACTGGGATGAGCGGTTACCAGCTACCCTATGGGCCTTCCGAACTACGGTGAAGCACTTGACCAATCAGACACCATTCTAGCTGGTGTATGGCTAGGAAGCTGTGATTCCCACTGAGTTCACCATACCGAGTCTTTTAATTGCCACATCCCTTAAGTTCTCGGAAGAGGAATCACTACAAGAGCGCCTCCATGAATTACAAGAACTGGACGAGGCCCGGTTTCTGGCCGAGTTCCATCAGAAGGTTCAGAAGGACAGGCAGAAGGTGTGGCATGACCACCACATCAAGAGAAAAACGTTCCAGGTTGGAGGGAAGGTTCTCCTCTATGATAGCAAGTTTCAGAAGTTTCCGGGCAAACTGCAGATGCACTGGTTGGGACCCTACTTCGTCGTCGAGATTAGGGATTCAGGAGCCGTTCGGTTGGCTCAGCTAGACGGTACTGTTTTACCTGGGTGGGTGAATGGCGCACGCCTGAAGCCCTACCACGAATAATTTTCTTTCACCTTTCATTAATAACTCTCGCAACCGAGAGAAGTCGTAGAGTAGCGTAGTTGAATAACTCTTCTGCAACCGGGATGAGCATAAGTAGTGTTTATCGTTCATGCATAGGTCGTCAATAACCGCTATGTTGCGGGGACCGCATCTCAACCGATTGTGGTCGGGGAGGGGCGTGTCCAGCGTGTCATCCCCATAGGATACACCAATGTGTCAATGTCAGTCCATATCATTTCAGTTAGTACTTGTGTCAGTCTGTAGGATCGTCTAGATTTGCAGCATAAATAGCCATAATTAGAAGTAACCCTGAAATAATCATTTTTCCATAATTCAAAGTAACCTCAGCCGTCACGTCTGCCCACTTCCCCATGCCACCGTCAGCAGATGTCAGACTACAACTCAGCCGGCGATTGATCACACGATTATCACCGAGAAGAATGTCAGAAGGAATTAACTCGTTATGGGGTCTCATCAACCTCACTCGTGCCAAGTAATTACATAACCTGCATGGAAAAAAGCACAAGAATGTCGGAGCAGTTAGAATTAGAAATTGGAGTAGAACTAGAGCAGCAAAAGTATCCGGAAGCACAGCACCGAGAGAAGACGCCGAGACCAATTCTGCAAGTGTATCAACGCCGAGCGAAGATGCCAAAAGCCAAACCAGCAGTCATAGAACCGTAGCTCGATAGCAGAATTCATAAAACAGAGTCCCTTGTCGGGAAATATGACAATGTGGCCCTCATAGACACAAACCTCAAGGACTCTTTTGAGTTCCCAGCACTCATATGGAAGGTGTATATGGAACATTACACCACAGAAGCCAGGCGTTCAAAGAACATAATTTTGCCAGAGTTCAGAGGCCTACAGCAATCATCAATTCTGAACTTAAGAAATCTCTCGGTCTTTGGGACAACAGGACTAGCCATGCAGTGCACCAAGTTCTTACTCAGCCGCATCCAGAACGGGTCATTGTGGTTGAATAAGGAAATTCCAATCCATGCCGAGGATATCCACCGGCTTACAAGGCTTTCACAGAATGGCCCGGATGTATCGTCTGCATGTCAGACCTCTTCCAAACGAGAAAAGAAGTCAGGAGATGCTGACTATTATGCAAAATATGGCACACGACGGGGAGGGAAGGGAGCGAAGATGGAGCTTATCAACAATCCTGAAATCAAGTTCGCATGCTACCTCATTGCTAGTAAGACAATGAGGCACTACACGAAGGGAGAATGTACCCTGGATACTATTTCCATTGCAGAGCAGTTTTTCTAGGGGGCGAAGCTGAACTGGTGCTCCTTCCTGCTGAAGGAGTTGTTCGACGTGTGCGAAGACAATTACAAGCAGGCCACAAAATTCATTTATGGGTATTTGATAGTTGCATTTTCCATGTGGAAGTGGCACACTCCCCTCGTCAGGCTACCGGTGGAAATAATAGAGGGCCAGCCTCTAGCGATGAAATTCGTCCCGTGGAAGGTGTCGGGTGATCCCAACACCAAAGAGGTCAATGCAGAGGCATTTCGGAGCTGGTATGGTTTAATGACAGATGTGGTAGCAGGCCAGCAAAGGGTGCCTAGGAATATGTTGGACGAGTACAGCGAGCAAGTATGGTTCAGGGTCAGCCACAGACATACCTTCCTCTGACCTACTTGCGTGCCGGAGGAGACATTTCACATGCAGCCGCTGAAGTTCCAGCTCGAAGACACAACCTTTCACAATGAAGTTTGTTCGTGGCCGGGGGTCGTGATGGAAATCCGCAACGGGGTACCCACATACAATTTTGATCAGATGCTACCGCAACAACGGCCTGCCGAGACAGAAGCAGAGGCGGCACAACAGGACTCCACTGTGCAGCTCGTCCCCCTCATTCGCCACCTAAACACTCATGTGCACAGTTTTAATGAAGTGGCTAAGGTTGTCTCAAGCGGTGCCGTCCCTTTTCCTATTTTTTATGAGTTCCAGCTTTCTCAGTCCACATCGCGTCTCCACACAACTTCCATCACCTCCCCCATCCCTAATGTTTTATTTACTTCTCCAAGTCCGATGACTACCCCAATTGGGGAAAAGAGCAAGTCCACCGACTCCTTAGACGCTCCTTAGGCCAAGTGGGCCCGAACCATAGAGTCGAGTCCGGTGGTGGACCTCACTGAGGAGGATCCACCCCGGCCACTGAGTACAGGGGTGCCTATACAAGAAGAACCACCCATTGACCCCTCAAAATTCATCAACATTCTCCTTCCACCTCCACGTACCGTCCCACCTACCACTTCATCCGCACCATCCAATTCATATGTCACCGTGTCAGACCCAGTCATCCAAGATCTACTTAATGGGGACCACGGGGCCGAGGTTGACTCAAGTACTGCAGCAGTAGTACCACCAGTCGACCCCACTAGGGAGCCCCAAGTCTCTTTTTCTGATATCATTACACAGATGGCACAAATTGTTGCCGACTCAGCTGAGGCTCAGCCTGAGCCTACTGTATTTCCACAGACTAGCCACACAGATCAGCAGGAGCGGCCGGACCTGAATATGGCCGACTCAGCACCTCATCAAACCCCGCCGCCGTCCCCCCAAGAGCACTCCACCCGATCAGTTGCCAGTGGGAAACCCCTCTAGGAACGGCGGCCGGATCAAAGCACTACGGGGGTCGCCAATTTAGAAACATGGGGTACAGCTCAGCTGTACCACTTTATCCAAAGGGTGGCCCATCAGACGGAACGACTTCATTCCGAACTGCAGCAGAGGTGCAGAGAGCAACAACAGCAGATCACCGCGCTTACTGAATAGCGCGGACAGCTCACAGCCGCACACGGGCAACTACAGGGTTAGATAAACAGAGTGGCCAGAGTGTTTTCAGGGCTATGGCCAGCCGTCGAGGCTCACTACACTCAGATGCCTGCAGATGTACCAGAGACAAATATCGTAGAGCAGGCCCTCCACCTCAGGATCGCATTCAATGGCCTCCACAAGGAAGATGCAGAGCTCCAAGCAGCGTTAGCAGCACGGCCAGCGCTGCCCGATCCAGAGGCAGTTTATACAACACAAATTGCAGAGAAACACGGCCAGGTCACCCAGATGTAGGAAACTCTCAACTCTGCAGCGCACGATGCTTATGACCTCCTAAAAGGTCTCTAGGAGTGCTCAACGGCCCTTACGGTCAAGACGCAACCCATTTCAATGCAGCTCCAACAACTTTCGAAGGAAATTCAAGATGCCACGGACCCCTCGCAGTTGGACCAGCTCTACGCTCAGGCGGATGCTCTAGAGGTCCAGACCCAAAAAACAGAGGCCAGCTCAGCAATGGCCAAACAAGAAATTTGAGAAATCCACCTGCCCCTCCAACTCAGCGCTAAGACAATGCAGCAGCTAGCCATCGAGGCCGAAACCCAAATCGGCACGGTGTTCGGGACTGTACCGGCGCATGTCGGGGAGGCAGTTTTCGCCAAGATTGCCGTAGAAACAGATGCATTGTTACAGGGGTGGCAACAAGCTATGACGAACTTTAATGAGCTTAAGGCTTCAGCATTCAGCAAGGTCCTGGAGTTGGGGCCCTTGTTTGGGCAGCAGACTGAAGGCGCACAACAAGAACAGGGCACGGGGTCCGGTGGGGCGATGGAAATAGAGACAGTGATTTGTGATTGACTCGGGACGAGTCAAGAAACTGCGGTCGGGGCCTGTTGGGGCCCTTGTTTTGAATTTTGAATAAAGAGCAGATTTTGGGTTGCGGACGACACATGGCAGCCGCGACCAAGCCACAACTACGGTGAGTAGAGGAGTTACCGAGGTTGCGGGGGAACATGAGATAGCTGAAGAAAGCAGATGCATAAGTACAGACGAAGAGAAGACACAACAGAAGACAAAGAGAATAACTCATAGACAACAAGAAAGAAGCCGAAAGCAGCCGAAGAAGAACACAAGAGGAACTAGCAGTTGCAATGGCGGGTGAATAAATAGCCGTCACCTGGCCGAAAGAAGGGAGATGAATGCAGAGCGATTGAAGAGGATCGAGAGGATGCTGCAGGAGAGATCTATTCCGAGCACGATATATCTATAGTTCCTAGGCTTCTCTTATCTATCTTTCTGTCCTATGAGACATCTGTAACAGAGTTGTAAGCTCTTCCTATGGAAGCGATGTAACTAAGGATCTAGCTGAAAGTTATCAATATACTTGCATGTTGTCGTCTTATTATACGGGTTACATGCATGCATGATGTCTGTGATGTCCTAAAATTTTATTTGCTTAGTATCTGTTCAATCTTCTGAATGTTCTTGCGTATATGATGATATTTATGTAATCAATCCTATATTAATCACAAGTTGCGGATCCTTCCACCACTATTGATCTATTCCCCTTCTGCATGTGGTCGTGGCATGCCTCGGGTGAGACTCTCTACTCTCCGGAGTAGGGTGAAAATGCCGGCGTGGTTCTAGACTACAACGGATTCCCTTGTTGGCCCCAATCTCTGAACCTGGGTCTTGCCAGCGAGACCTATTTCTTTGCCAACAAAAATTGAAATTGTGTATTAACATGCTTTGTGTTTTTATGAAACACTGGATTATTTTCATGTTTGATTGAACTTTGGTTGTCACACTCGATATTTGTTGCATCTTTTTGTTCTTATCTAGCATCTTGGAGAAGTATCCTTAACCAAAATGCCTCACAAAATAATTGATACTATTCTTCTTCTGAAGACAAGGATACAATATTGTTCTACTTCTTGCTGCTCCATGTAATGACCTCAGATCCAATGCTAAATTCATAACTTGTTATGGATCGTCTGGCATCCAAATTTCCAACCCAATCTGAGTCTGAAAAACCTGTCAATGTAACATCAAACGAATCAGTATATTTAATACCAAAGTCTAAGGTTCCTTGAAGATACCTTAAGACATCTTTCGCTGCAACCCAATGATTCTCAAGAGGCTTTGACATGAATTGGCACAATACACTGACTACAAAAGCCAAATCTGGCCTAGTTGCAGTCAAATAAATTAGACTCCCAACCAACTGTCTATATAGTGTTGCATCCACATCCTTGGAACCATCATCATTTTGAAGTTTGAAATTTTGCTGTAAAGGCACTGAGGCAACTTTACACTGATCCATTCTGAAATTTTTCAATAAGCCCCTGACATACTTTCCCTGAGACAAAAAAAAGTCTGGCCAGAATCCCTCTAGACTTCAAGACCCAAACAATAGTGTAACTCTCCAAGGTCTTTCATCTCCAAAACCTATGACATATGCTCTTTGATTTCTTTAATGAGTTCATCAAAATTTCTTGTAATGATAATATCATCTACATATAAAGAAATCAAAATAGTTTTCCCCTCTTTATCAAACACGGTATACAGATTAGTGTCATTCTTGCTTCTTTTATAACTATGTTGTAGGAAAAATGAATCAATTTTATCATACCACATGCTGGGTGCCTGTTTTATTCCATACAATGCTTTCCTCACTCTAAAGACTAATGTTCCTTCCCTTGTTTAACAAACCCTTCTGGTTGCATTAAATACACTTCTTCTTTTAATTCCCCATTTAAAAATGCAGATTTTACATCTAGATGGTGCATCATCCAATGATGTTTGGTAGCTAAAGCAATTAAAATTCTAATTGTGTTTAATTTAGCTACAGGGGCGAAGGTTTTCTCATAGTCTATGCTTTCTTTCTGCGAGTACCCCTTCGTAACCGACATATCTTTATATTTGTCTATACTCCCATATGCTTTAAATTTATGCTTGTATAGCCATTTGCAACCTATGGGTTATTTGCCTTCAGGTAGTTCAACTAGATCCCATGTTTTGTTTTTAGGTATTGACTCATATTCCTCTTCTATGGATGCCATCTATTCATCATATTGACTAGCTTCTTTATAATTTTAGGGTTTAACAACATTTAACATACTAGTTATAAGAGAATGATCCCTATATCTTGCTGGCAATTGAATTTGGCTACCTGATCTTGCCTGAGCAATTCCCCCCGTCGTCGTGCCATTGTGCAAGGAGTGAGACTCATAAAGCCATTGTTTACTGCACGAGTGTGGTGATCTTGCGAAACCTATTATTTTTCCCTTTTTCTCTAGAGGAGCTTGGAATTATTGGAGGCCGATTTTGTTAGGTTGTCCATAATTCGCATCATAGATCGCAAAATCGATCTGCCCACATGCATCTAATCTGATCTAGTGCGTATGTCAGGAGATATGGTGCAAATGGTCTTTGTGTATTGGCTGCAGCGTGACGATATTCGTGGAGCAGTGACTGCGTGTGGAAATCATAGTGTGAGTCTGCCTGGTTTGTTGAGGGAGACAAAAGATATCTACGTGTATTGATTTATGAGTCAATTTTTATCATCGTTGAATAATGAGGTTGCCGCTGGAATGTATGTGGAGGTTGAATCTGCAGATTGGAGAAACTAATTGGTAATTGTTGTTGGGGTATGCCAAAGTTACTTGTCTAGGCAATCGATATGATTTGTACCAGCGGATCCGACTGATGTGGGATCTCTGTGTCTTGCCTTAGTGCGGGAGGTCGAGCAGAGTGGTGAGCGTAGAAGCGTGAGCCCAAACTCAAACCTGCGTGGAGGCGTGTTAGTGGCGTTGTCGTGGTTCTGAATGTTAGTTGCAGGGATGGTGGTGTCTTCCTGCTGCGTGGAGCGTTGTAGAGTGGTTGAATAACCTGAATACAATGTGTATCAGTGTTGGTGGTGTCTGTTCAATAGAGCTCCTCTCTTAATGCATTAGATTTGATCGTGGATTATGCAGATTTGTGGATAGGTGGAGCTGTGACCTTGACAACAGTTTGCTTTCAGTTGCTAGAGAGACATTATCATTGAGAAGCTAGTACAATTTTCCTTTGATTTTTTTTTTAAAGAGTTATAATATTTTTTGAAAGTGTTGGGCGCATTTGAAAAGGGGTTATTTGTTTAAAGATGGTTTCTGCACCTTTCAAAACGATCTGTGCATTAAATATTGCATTTTTTTAAAGAGGTTTCCTTGAGATTGCTCCTCTATATCTAGAGATAGATCCGTTTTTTCTCTCAATTGTTGGAGGTGGAAAGTTTTTTTTGAGGTAGAATTGTCACGATGAACAATCAAATAGTAGAGACATACTTGAACAAGAGAAATAAGCTCGATGGATACAATTATTCTAATTGGAAAATTCAAGTTGGAGAGTTTGCTTGAGGGGCAAAGTGCATGGGCAATTGTAGATGGAGATGAATTGAATCCAACAACAGTAGGAGGCAGAACAACTACAACAATTCAGGATTGGGAGAAGAGGGAGAACAAAGTGAAAGTGTTGTTGAAATTGTCAGTGAAAGATTGCATTATCTCTCACATTAAATAGTGTAAATCAGCAAATGAGATCTGGACAAATCTCAAGGATTTGTACGAGATCAAAAATGAAAATCGCCTATTGTTCCTGAAGAGTAAGATTCTTTCATTAAAATGGAGGAGAACGAATCAATAGCTATAATGTTCATATATTGAATCAAGGAGCAAAGAGATAAGTTAGGCGACATAGGGGAGACAGTGTAAAACACTGATCTTGTCACAATTACCATGAATGGTATGACTGATGACTATCAGATGTTCATCATAGGCTTGAATGCGAGAGAAAAAGCTCCCAAATTTGAAGAATTGACAGGAATCTTGATGCAAGAGGAAGAAAGACGGATGACTTTGAAACCTCAGAGTTCAGATCTTTCCTTAATGGCAAAAAATAAGCCCTTTAGAGGGAAGGAAAGTGCAAGACAGAAAGGCAGAGGTACACCACAAAGAAAGCCACCTCAAGGTATGCCATCTCAAGGTATGTCTTCAAACATAAGAAATTCAAAAACCAAATGTTTCTATTGTGGTAGAGTTGGTCACATTGCCACGAATTTCCATATTAAGAAGAAGCTTGATGAAAATCGACATAGAGATAAGAAGCATGCAGGGCACTTTGTTGATGAAGATCAGAATCAGGACCTCATACTGTTTATGTCTGATTCTATTCTCTCTACTGAGAATGATGAAGCAGATGCCAGATACAAGCTTTGATACCATGATAAAAATTGGAAGACAAAACATATATTCAACAAAATGAGCAGCTCAATATACCTGACACTCGGATACCATGATAAAATTTGAAGAAACCTAATATATTCAGAAACTTAGCAGCTCATAGGTGAGGCACTTCACCTGGAGACCGCCTTTGGCAGAACGCTCTACATTTCATCATTAAGAATCATGAATATATATAGTTTACAAGAAAATAGTTGAGTTGGAACAACCACCTAAAATGTAGGAACTAAATCCTAATCTAAGGCTCACACATAACTAATGAACAAAATCTCTCCAAGAATACATTCTCCATTAATTTCAACAAAACACTTACCTACCTCTGTGACACATCTATTAAAATTTAAAAAAGTTATGAAATTTAAGTTAATTATTATTACTATTACTTTTAATTATAAAAATAATTAATATATGTGTTAAACATATATACATTAAAAAAATGTAACAAAAATAATAATAAAAGCTACAATAAACTAGAAGAATTCAATATCATAAATAAAAATTTAAGAGAAAACAAATTTAACATATATAGAAATGAGAATTGGCAATATCATTATTTGTAATTTTTAAGGATATTGGAATCCATTCTACTTTCTAATTGCAATACAACTTTTCATACCAAGTGAATTAAATTACAGAAAATGTCAATGAATAGAATCCATGTTGAAGAAAAAACTCTTTTAACAATGTATCTAATACCATGACAAGACATAAATATCAGTATGAAAAGTAGAGCTTCCAATTCCTAAATATGTGTACCTTATCTCAAAATCAAGATAAAGGACATACAATTGCAAAACTAGGCCAAATTAATGGAAATGATCTCTAAAATACTCAATGTTTAAGGTCCAATTGTATTACTTTCAAACCATGGGGATAGCCATGGTTATGTATCCAACACAATCTCCTAGGGACCCCACCAGATGCCTAGCTACACTCCACAAAATTATGGTCTCGAACTTTGGAATGAGGCATGTTATGGCATGAAGAATCTCCTAAATGTGGGGCATTTTCACATCTCATTTTTATAATTGAAATATTTGCTTTGAGGGCTCTTACAAAGTCCTTATTTTCATGCCCAACTAAATTCCATAAAAATACAACATATGAAATTATGTTGGAGTGAAAAAAGTTGATTCCTAAAAAATTCATGGGTAAACTTGCTATTATCATAGCTCTCAAATCATGATTCTAGTCCAAGTTTTGTCTTCTCCCCCATGTTGTTTACTATGTACTCTATCATCGCAAAAATATTGTTTTTCATCTACTCATGATAGGAATACAACAAAGTGCTTTATAGTTGTGCTAACCTCACATATAAGCATTTAAAAGTTTGGCAATTTTTCCTAATAGACGAGGGCTTGGTTTATGTCCTAGTATACTACAACATGTAGCTCTCAATGCTCTTTTCAATGACACATTGTTTTGAAATCGGCTTGAACATTCCATTCCATCCCATTTTGTAGTGAAACTTGTGTTGGATGACATTCAAGGGAAAATTTGCAAGTTGTGTTGTTGGCATTGCATGAGGACAATTTGAGTTTCATCTTGGTCGACATTTTTTTTTCTAGAGAGTTGAAAATTGTCGAGATTTGTACTGTCCAACTTAGCTTTATGGAGTTACAATGACGAGATTTGGGATCATGTTATTTTTCCAAACACTCAACGAATTTTGTCAAGTGAACAAGGGATCACATATCTCCTGAGGATTTTAAAAATCTCTGTTGTCTCCATTCGTTTTTCTTTTACCCAATTTTATTACCTATTGTCTTCATTGTTGAGTAGCCTATCTTTTACATTCCAAAACTTAGGGAATGGGAAGCTTCCCTTAATGCTTTGCAATGTGATATAGGAGACACACATTATAAATGTACATGTAATATATGATCCACTTTGAACTTTGCTAATATGTTCTTAAGGTGCCCAAAACAACAAGGCATTTTAGAGGTCTTTCTATTAACATACATTTGAAACTATTTTTTTTGGAAAGTGTTCCTCTTAAACTTCAATCAATCCACCCAAATACATCAAGTGTATGTGTGGCCCATTTACATGTGTTGTGCAACCCTCAAAGAAAAATTGCTAGTGTCAATAACGATAATGCATTATGCATTCAAAATCAAAAACTAATGAATACTTGCACCTAAGTGGAACTAGATAGTTTTTTCTTCCGGGATCCATGGCCCAACGTGCTATTTGTGTTTGTGTTGTAGCTGGAAAGTGTTATAAAAAAATATACTATTTGTGTTGTAGTTTGAAAGTGTTATAAAAAATATATATATGGCACACAGAGCGTGTATGCACAAATCCTAGTGTGGATGTACAAAAGGCTGTTCAGGGGAAAAGAAACCCACTCATATGAATATCATTTTATAAGCTGAATGGTTTTGATTTTAAATCAATCTATTTGCATATAAATAGTGTGCCTTTAAAACTAGTACTCTAAACTCCCAGTTTATAACATTTTTTAAAGAAGAAACATAAATGTTCTATTGAAAAATGTTCAAGCAGAGTCACCATTCTTGAAAAAAATGAAATGAAAGAATAAATTAAATTCCTTCATTTCATTTTTTCAAGCAGAGTCACCATTCTTGAAAAAGTGAAATGAAAGAATAAATTAAATTCATGATTACGAAATTAAGGGCGGTTGGGCCATCATCTTCCTATTCCCAGGATGCTTTGGGCATGTAGAACATGCAATGAAGCTTTGCCCAATACATCTGTTGTACACCTGATGATTACTGATCTGAGTTGCTAGCTAGAATTCAGAAGACAATGACCACCAACTTGAAAGCCAATGCTCCATCTCATGAGCTTGCTCCAAAAATTCTATGTATATAGCATCTTGCAGCTATGAAATCATTAGGAGTAGTTCACTGCCAGATTCCGGTTCCACGAATTTATATCTGAAAACCTGGCCTGCAGTTTTGGAGGTTGCAGGGGCTCTGGTAAGTAATATAAACAACCTGGCACACATGGTATTTGAGCTTCTTGGCCCCTAGGCTTTTCCAAAAGGCAACCCAACAGTTAGCCTTGGAATTATCATAATTATTTGCCAGAACAAACGCAAATTGGACGCTATCCCACACTCCTAATCCTATTATCTGCTTTCGTCAAGGGAGTCATAGAAAGAGTGGGACAATAGGCCTTTAAGCCAAGAGAAGTAGGACTTAAGTATCGCCAAGCAACAGTAGGAGAGATCATCCTGTATCTTCTAGCTTGACGTGTATATTTTGCGGAGGCCAACAATGTCACCCAGCGACAACTGAGGAAAATGAACGTTTCTGTTGATCTCCTGGGAACTGAGGCGAAACCAACCAAAGTCCACTATTCTCACCGTGTATGCCATCCCCTTTGTGAATGCGGCTGCCTGATTATCACACTAGGGAACTAATTTATGAGCAGGCCGATTGATTAATCGCGATTGATTTGCTTTTGCCATTGGATTATAGGTATGATTAAAAGAACAATATTAGTCCAAAAAATGTACCTCAGGCAGATTTAGCACTGGACCATCTCCACTAGAGCCCCCTTTCTAGGCTGCAAACACAGCAGCCTGCGCACACAATATAATTAGTTAACGGTGAGAAAGATTTTGATCTGAAAACTAGATAAAGTTACTAAACATGAAACTAAGATCACAAAGCAATTATTTATACCCATGATTGCTCGAGGCTCTTGAGAATGGCTACATCGATGTTGTTTCTGTTTTCAAGCAGAGCAGCCACTATGGCCATGTGGGAAACTGCCTCATGAATGTCACAGCCATTCTGAGGTTCGTAGATACCAAATGAAATCCACATTCTGCTTTGAGGTTGGCTTTGCTGTGGCTGACTACAGGAGGAGGGGATCACCATTTTGTTTGTTTGATCTAGAGGAAATGAACTGTTCGTCTTGAGGAGATCTTCATTTTGTTTGTTGTTCATCTGGGAGTACGCTTTAAGTATGGTGCAGGGAGACATTTCAATTTTGTTTTTGGCGCGACTACGCGAATTTGAAATAGAGTGGGCTGATTTGAAATAGAGTGGGCCGCTCACATTAATGCAATTAAAACAGTCAGAGTGGTGTACACGGTAGGTACAGTCAAGCAGATCCTTCCATCCGTCTTGATGATCAATGCCATGGGCATGGAAATGGGATGATTAGTGATACTCTTAACAAAATTAATGGGCAAATAGCATAGGAAATATTGGTTTCCTCCACGGCAACCAATATTTCATATGCTATTCGCCTTTGTTTCAACATTGGCTTATATTTCCAGCACCTCTTGACATCCTTTTCAAAATATTTCCCTTATGTACTCATTTATGGATCTGTTCACAGTTCCATTCCTTTTTTCACGATATAATCTCGTCTCCCAACCCCTGTTATTCATATATTACAGTAAAAAGTGCGATAAGGAGATACCCATAATAGATATACTCGAAGTGCACATATTTCTCTATCATAGAGGTCCCTAACGGTTCGTCCCTCTTAACATTGGGTATTATATTTAATGCATCTCCAGGCACATAATATTTCCATGTGAATGTCCAAATCCAATGGTTCCTTGCAAATTGAGCAAATATGCATGCATGTTATTTCATCTAGCCTTGCACGAAATTGGTGATGTGTGTGGGCGATGCTAGTGTTGCATTGTTGAAGGTCCATTGCTAGGGAGATCTCTATGAAATTGTGGTTGGGGAGATGAGAGGTTGATTGAAAAGTGGAATTGTATGTTGAAGAAAATTTGGGTTCATTACGTAGTTTGGGAGCTTGGAGGTGTTGGTACTCATTAGCAGTGGGAGGATTTGTAGAATAATTTAGGCAAAAGGGGGAGAGCGATAGAATAACTTAAATATTTCATTGGTAAGGAGTGATATGTTGGTTTAGTTTCCCGGGGAAGAGATGACTTTGAAAGGGCAGACAGAAGGAGGTGACATTTCCCTAATACCGAGAATACTACTAAATTATAAGGATGCGTAATTGTCATCGGTGGGCAGATCAGAGTGGAAGCTAATGTCTATTTTTGATTCACTACTTAGTTCATCTCTTTGTTTACACCCCTTGAAAGTGGAAAAGAGTTGTAAGACCCCCCTTTTACAAATAGAGAGCACACTCAATTGAGCATTGATTTAAGTGAGAGGGGAATCTCTCTAATCCATTTTGAAAGGAAAAGGATTCTTATATACAGTCATAAACAATGGTGTTGGTCTGTCACGACATTTCATATGTTGGTTCGAACTCCTGCAGGTCTTAGGCTTGATCAGGGTGGCGTGGAGCTTACCCACTTGATCAATCGGGGTTTGGAAATGTTAGCACCCAATAATTGAACCTCTAGGCTGAGAAAAGGTTTACAGGGGTAACCACAAACCACTTTTGTCTAGAAAATGACATTTTCCAACTGGAGGGAGCTCCCTCACTCGAAATAATGTCAAAATGTAAAAACAATAAGGCTCGAGGACATAAAACAAAGGTCAAATCTATAAAGTAAAAATAAGAATTAATGATGTTAGGTGAAAAACCTAAGAGGGAGGGCCACGGGCATGGAATCATGATTCAGGTCTTTATACAAAATTATTAGATCTCACATGAGGCACTCAAGAAAACAAAGGCAAGGTAAACATTACTTCAAGTTATAACATTTTTCATAGTATAGTGAGTGAGTTTTGAATGGAAATACAAAAAATATATTCAATCACATGAGATAGAGCATGATTAACAAATGAATTCGGAAACATGTATCCTTTGATCAAATATCAAGAAGAATACCATACAGGAGCACCTAACAGAGGGTGAATTCTAGCATTATTTTAGCAAGGAAATAAATCATTCAATGCACCAACAAAGATGAATTTTCTACTACTTATATCCAATTTAGAGGTGAAGATTTAACATTTAAATGAAAAATATACAGAACAAACATAAACATAAGAAGGGAAACACAGAACTTGAAAATCATACCACATGAATCTCTTGTAAAGTGTCAAATTTACTACACTGATAATTTTATATTTAGAAAATAAAATACACAAACCTCTTTACTCCTAAATCCAGCCCTTTTTTCATATCATGTTGTGTTTAAATACAACTAGGAAGGTTTTATTGCATGAACAATAAGATTATATATACAATGTATCTCCTATCGGCTAAGGAGATCATGACAAACTCAATCATAACTTGGCAACAAAAATCTTCAGAAAAGAAAGCTTATCCACCTATCCGTACCTATCATGATCACTGACATAACTGTAGAGGGTCCCAAAATTTCAAAATGAAAAAATAAGCCTGTCTGATATAGTTGCGTAGCAAAAGTTAGACTATGCACTAATCTGGCTTGACAAAACTATGAAACATGAGTCCCAAAGTGACCCCTGTAACTCCCAAACTGTAACCAATTTGCATAAAATGAGAGAGGTTTTTGTTCTTTTTTATATTCTTGAGAAAACCCTCTTTCTGTTTTAAGAAATTTGGCTCCATTTGGTTGGAAATCGCTTTTGAAAACGATGGCTAAAACAACAAATTTTGGAGAAAATTCATAGTAGAGTGTAGCAGACCTCCATGGTTGATATGGTTGTAGAAATTTCCTGGAAAAACAAAGAAAATGGGTATGTTTGGAATGGTAGTTTGATGGTTTAGAACTATTGAAATAGTTTTTTCAATGCCTGAAGACCTTCAAGATGGTTGACTCCAACTTGCGCAACGAATGCGCAACAAACTGTTTCCCATGAGCTTTGAATGTTCCCCTTTGGATTATGAAACCTTCTTGCACCTTGATACTACTCTAGAGATCGGAATGAACCACATATGAGGGAAAATGATAAAGGTTCAAGGAGATTTGAATTTTATGCCACCCAACACTCTTTTCTTGTCATGATGGTGGTTTTGAATGATGACATGAGATGGCACTTTGACAATCATGAGTAGGACATGACACTGACTGACTCCATAACTAACTCTAAATGACTCATATGAATGACATGACCTCCTTAGCTAACTTTTCACACATATCAGTGTCATATAATCTGTCAAATCTCCATTAAATGAAATTTTTTCCTTGTAAATTTTCACACATCTTAAGAGGTACGTGTCTCTTCACGTAGCATAACTTTGTCTAAATTGTGTAATTAAATATATGTATATATATATAAAATTCAAGGGATGCCACAATTTAGAAAACCCAATAGAGGAACCCACATGTAAAGGATCCTCTATTGGGGGTTGTGCTCTCATTGGAGTCGAGGTCTTACAATCCTAGTGTTGTTCTTTTCTTGTTCAATGGTCAATAGTGAAGGGGTCTTGATTGAGGAAGACTCATCTTCTGTCCTATCTGGTGGGTTCTCTGTCCTATTTTTCTTTTGCAGTTAGTGGTAATAATTGCAGTCACAATAAGTTTCGTCCTCGATTATTTGTGATGCCTCCAAGAGAAAGAATGAGGTGTAGAGTGGGAGGAGGTGGAAGGGCTCAGCCAAGGAAATGAGGGGCAAGACTATTTTCTCATGACTCAGCAGCCACTTCCTTCAATGCAATTTTGCAAGATACTCGAAAGGAAATTCATGAACTTGAGTGTAAAGTGGGGGAGGAAAGGTAATCCCTTTTAGATTCTGAGCTTTTAGAGGTCATTTCAGCTAGGGTTCCTACCCCTAGGGACACCAAGGGAAGGAGGAATGAGTACGTAAACTTTGTGGCTCTTCATTGGTGAATGAAGACCTTGTTGGGCATGGTATTGAGAGATAAGCAAGTGGATAAATATAAAATGTTTCCCTCCCTAGAGGATATCAAGAGGATGCTCAGGAATCAAAGGGTTTGCTTGGATAGGATTGACTCCCACCTATCACATGTGGAGAGTCATATTTCCTGTGATTCAGATGATGGGGGACCAGATGGATCCTCTTAGTTCCAATTCAAGGGTTCTAGAAAATATTTCGTCTTCGGAAAATAACCAATGAGCATGGATGGTGGGTGGCGCAGTATGGTGGTTTCCTGTGGTTCTTGGTTTGTTTTATGCAGGGTACCTGTTATCCTTTTAGTCCGTGAGTTGCGTTGGCTTAGATGGGTTGCAACATTGTGTTTCATGAGACGAATTTGGCTCGCTTTGTTGGACACTATTTTATTTCTTTTGCAAACTTTGTTATCTAGAAATGGTTGGACGTGGCACCTTTGTTTATTTTGGATGTCTGTGGTGGTTATGGGCCCACTTCACTAGGCACTTGTTACTTCTTTTGGCAATCTTTGTTGTTTGGACTTGGATGGACGTGACACTCCTCTTCCTAACTTCCTATCTGTGCACTAGTCGTGGATTTTTGTAAGGTCTAGTCATGGATATTTGTAAGGTCACATAAAAATTTCTCGTGGGCTATTGTTTGTGTGAAAGTTGTAAGTAACAACCATTAATGAGAAATACTATTTATATCTATGTCTAGAATAAAAGACACACCATCTAATTTTTCTTTTATTTGAATGTTAAATTTTTATCACTATTAAATTTATATTGAGTTTAGTTTAATTAATGATTCCAAAATAATTAAAAAAAATCGATTTAAAATTTAATTTAAAAAATCATTAAATTTTTTATTTTAAAACTTCAAAAATATAAAAAAAAAACACTATAAATAATATTATTAAATTTTTGATTTAATTTAATATAAATAATTATTATTTAAAAAATGATTTAATTTAATATAAATAATTATAATCTATCATTAAAAATTTATAAATATTAATTTTTTTAACCATTTAGATTAATAATCACTTTCAAATAAATTATATTTATAAAACTAATACTTACATTTAAAAAAAATTAAAACATAAAAACTAAAGTTATTATAAAATTATAAACTTACCACCAAGTGACTATTAAAAAAAATAATTTTAAAAGTAAAGTTATTAATAAATTATACCAGTACGTGACTATCTTTGCATTTTAATAAATACCATTTGCAATTAGCAAACCATTTATATATACATAAATAGGTAACGTCAAGTTATGTTTTTCATAAATTGTCCTTTTGATTTTAGTTGTGTTCTAATTTAAATATTTAATCTTTAAAAAATCAGATAAATACTTAATCTTTAAAAAACCGTCGGCCTGAACCATATTTCAAACTTTAAAATTTCAAATTCGAAGTCGCAGGTTTTCAAATTTGAATTTGACAATTCAAACGCCCATGTCTACATTGCATGGTAGCGTATATTGTATATGTATATACGGTGGCAAGTAGGCGGTGGCAGAGCCCACAGGATGTCAAAATCCGTGTATGTTCATGTATGTATGAATGCATGAATGAATCCTGTGGAAGAGATTGTACTGTAACGGGTACTGACAGAGTCACGCGACCAGTTCTTGGAAAGCCTTATTTCTAAGTCTATACGCCAATTAATACATGTCATTAGGACAGTCCTGGGAGAAGGAATCTGACATTTGCGTTGACTGTGAATGGTGTACATAAGTTTTTCCGACGAACACTTTGAACAAATAGTTTTTGAGAAAATGAGAGGCGGCGGACGGTGACATGTAGCATTCAAATTTTGAATTCGAAAATAAACCAGACCATCCCGTAACATCAATCATGGCATCCATGGGTACGAAAGGGACTTATGCATCCATACATCCTGCACGCGGAGTCGCCTGAATCGGAAAAGGGTAATCGGGATTCGAAAATAAACCAGACCATCCCGTAACATTGATCACGGCAATGGGTACGAAATGGACTTATGCATCCATACATCCTGCACGCGGAGTCGCCTGAATCGGAAAAGGGTAATCCGGATTTTCATTTGGTAAAATAGTTGGCATGGCATCACGTACTGTCAGGTACTGTTTCAGAGGCATTAAATAGCGAATAGCATGGAAAATATTGGATTGCCGTGATACCAGTGATCCCTTGCCTTCTCTTCGTTCAGACGCTATAAAGATGTTTGTGCGTCTGTGAGTTTGTGCGTCTCTAGAGTCTTGCCCACCACGAAGACCTCATAGCTGCCTGGGTCGTCTCTGGCGACGATTGCCTTGCCCATCACGCTGCTCACGCTCAGCATCGCGGGCAGCACAAAGCTTGTCCTGCTAAGGGGATTACAAACGAACACCCGTGGAAACAAATTTCCGAATGTGGTTGGATAGATTGGGATATCCATCAGTAGCAGCCCCGCTGCCGATCCTCTGTAATTGACCTGCAAATGTCGGGCATAAATGCTAGGGACAGCGTCTGCCAGGTGCCGCTGAAGAAGGAGTAAAGCAGAAAACTCATGCTGGTGCTAGGCATGCACAGGAGGAGGCAGGGTTGCCCGCCGCCTGATTCGGCCCACAGGCGACCAAAATAGTTGCAGGACAGTACATCGTTCCAACCCTTGCAGACGCTCCGGAAACGAAAAATGCAATCAAAGGGAAGGCGTAGCAGCAGAGACTCTACTAGATGTTTGTGCGTCTGCTATTCTGCTGTTCCTGCTCATCGCATTCTTTCATATGAGGAAGCCGGCTGATGATCAGATAAGAAAGAAAGAAAGAAAGTCCAACGAAAAGTAGGTCAATGAGATTGTAGAGTACAATGATGTAGATACAAGGAGTATCAAAAAGTCTCTTATACAAAGAGTAAGAAATAAAGCAAGAAAATACAATGTTTGAAAAGCAAAATGAAGGAAGTCTTAGACTCCAAGTGCAGAGGGCACAAGATAATGGTCTACTAAATCTCTCTCCTAACACTCGAGATCGAAAGCAAAAAACTCAAGATGAATGAAGTGTTGTCTGGGAGAGATTTGAAAATAGATCTAGAGCTTCTGTTACGCGGCTCTCCAGAATCTGCTACACAAGATCGGCTCTACAAAGAGATTGGAGAATCTGTGTGCGAAGTCTCGTCACCTCAGTCTCAATCCGCAGTTTATGAGAACATTCAGTCGGTGATCTGCGCGCTGAGACTCGAGGTATCGTTTGTTCGGTTGCACCCTTAAGATTGTCTACATTCAAACCCTACTTTCCTCTCAAGACTCGTACACATTCTTCGCTCTGCCTGACGAAGCTCTCAGAGATTTATTTTTCAATTGCAAATCGTGGCAAGAATACATGGACGCCGTGAAGTACCATATATGTTTCTTTTATTCTCACTTGCCGCATTCTGATTCGCCACCAGTGAGAACACTCGAGCTCTCTCTTTCAGTCTCGTTCTCGTTCTCATTCTCGCCACCGTCTTGATGAGTGATGTGTGCATACCAACACATATTTTCTATTGATGTTGATGTCATCATCCTACGCAGAAGACGTTCAGTTCATTCACTGGTGCTACTCGTACGTTATAGACTTTTGGTAAAATAATGTGGCTAATCAAGAGAGCAACTGTACATGCGCTGAGTAATATTTTCAGTATTTCAATAGCATTCATATAAATACAAAAATGCTCGTGTTTTATTACTGGAGACTTACATGGGAGATGGATTGATGTATAAAATTTCGGGTTTATCTGGTATTTTATAAATTAAAACACGGAATTGTTTCTCTGCTATTGCTTCACAATGGTATGAAAATTTCAAGAAATGAATATAACGGAAACCAATCTCAAATGTTTTGTTGAATAATTTATAACAGCTTTGTGAGGGATATATTTCTTAAATTCACATAAAATCGACAATATCTTTTGAATTCAAAAAAGACTTTAAATATTGGAATCTAAACTACTAAACCATGTTATAATGAGAAAGTTACAGTATAATTGAATTAAAAAGTGTTCCACTTTCACTATTAGAATGGCAAAATTATTTGGAAGCGTGGAACGATGAAGATTCAAGGAAGTTTTCTTGAATCACACGTTAATGGAATCACACGGTCCATGTATTTCGAAATTAATGTCTAAGACAAACTATAAACAATAAAGTAAACGAAGATAAATCCTTGTCGTTTGTTGTGATTAATTATGAAATGGTCTTTTATTATGAGTCGGCCAAAGCTTTAAGAGAACCTTGTCTGTGTTTTTCATTTTTAAATGCGAGCGACTTGATCCCTGTCCCGGTTTGTTTGTTATACTATAATATGGCAATCCATTATGCGATTCAACATATGATATATTAAATTTATTTTTAATTATATGGCAATCCATTATGGGATTTCATATGATATTTTAATTCTTTTTTTATAGCTTAACAGAATTAATATTAATTTTTTTTAAGCGATTTTACTTTTTGTCAAATTTAATTCTCTCGAGTACCTTACCCAGCGAAAAGTGTATTTACGGACTGACTTTTAAAACCTATTTTAATCTGGGAAAAAGTTTATAGAATAATAGTATAATCTCATGGTTAAGCTCTGAATCGTATAATTTCCCATACAGAACTTAAAAAAAAAATTAAAATTTACATAGAAGATCACCATAGGCTATACAAAACCAAAAATTTAACAAATCAAGATCAGGATACAATATTTTGTTGAGATATTGCCTCATTTATGATGCATACTACAGATTAGGGATTGGTTTGGTTTGTTGGAGGATGTTGAGAGATTCTCTCAACTACTCCCTCGAAGAATGGAATTAGTTGGATCTCAGCAGCACTATAAATATTGTAATGTATTAGTGTGATTTGATATAGAAATAATTATTTGTGTGTATTTCTACTCTCTCCAATTTTTTAATATGGTATCGGAGCCTAGTTGGGCTTAATCCCTCACGGGAGTGCCCAAAAAGATGTGAGAGCAGTGTGAAGTTTTGTGTGTTTGTTATTTTGTTTTGTGTGGAATATTTCAACGTGTTGTAGAATTGTTGTTCGAGTTTGTTTTTCACTGCCACTGTCGTTGTTAGAAGCAGGAATTATCAGACGCATTGTGGATGATTTCAGTCCTCATATAAATCTTACTGTATTCTACGGCAATAAGCGAATCAGATTAGGTGAGGAGTTATTGCTTGACGTGCAACGCCTTCCAAATCTTCTGACAGTTTTATGCAGATCTTGGTGTCCTGGTAGTCATATCTTGGTGTCCAGATATATCACTGCGTTTTATTCCCTTCTCGAACAGTCTTGGGGTCATTGCCGTTGCCTTTCCATCTTGATTTTTTACATGTTACTAGATGATCAACACAATGACTGTGATTCTTGATCACTTGCCTTGCATGGACAACGCTGATTTACGACGAGGTAAGCCTGCAAACCATCTGGTCTTCGGCGAAGGGACTGCTATTATCACAGCGACTGCACTTCTCTCGTTTTCATTTGAGCACATTGTAGTCTCCACAATCAAAAGCGGGACAATTCACGGAAGTGGTGGCAGAGATAATGGATTTAACTGGGAAGTTTTTTTCTTGGGGACTATGTGCTATCCTTGGCTTGGATGGATCTGCAGGGCGTACAGACCAACATGAAGAAGTTGCACACGAGTTCTTAAATCAGATGATAAAGGAGCACTGAACTGCATCGCGGAACAAAGGGAAGGCCGATTTTCTGAGTATTCTTTTGGCTGATGCGGATAAAGAAGAAAGAAAACTCAAGTCTGTAGTTTTCAGATCTGCATTTGTTCTGGGATCTGGGCGGGTTCAGTTCACTAAGATCGCCACTCTCAGTGCGGCAATATATCCTTGCGTTTCTTGCCCGTCTCTTTCAATCACGCGGTTGGGGTGCCTACCCCGTTCTTCACTGCTGTGTTTGCCTATCTCACTCTGGTTGCTGTCATTGCTGGCATCGTTATTGCTAGCGGGTTTATTACACATTTACGGGCAATTCATTCATCAGGAACATGTATTTGGGTATCATCTGAGTTTGACCCAACTGCGTTGTTGGTCAACTATATGTAATAAGAGGGTAGATATTTCTTGCCTTGTGTTTGTTGGAAGCTGCAAATTTATTTGCGAAAGACGGAGGCTGCAATTGCTAGAAATTTTTGGGAGAAAGGTGCTATACTGCTAGAGAAATTAAAGCTGCTTGTTAGATATATATTATGTGACATTTGTATAGTGCAGAACCAACTATGAACAATTTAGCATTATTTAAATTAGTCGTTCTCTACGTTCTACAGGGACGAGAGAACAATTGGCTAATTTGATTGTGTGAATTTGTTATATGCCGATCTGTTGTGCTACAGGCCAAGGGCATCAGTTACAGGTTACAGTATGAGATCCATTTGTGTGAAGCAGGTCAAGTTGTTAGATTAACTCTTGAACACATTCAGTATTCAGACCATTTGCCTAGCCACTGATGGATAGCCGAAAGCGAAATATCCGACAGATGGTGATTGGTCCATAGGATGGTTCATCACTCATCAGCTCTTATCGCGGAAGCCCCGATGAGCCAAGTTGTCAATACTGTTGATCTTGCAATGTTCATTGTTGCTGGTCAGAAACAAATGTATTTTAAATGGGTTGAATGGTAGCTCGAAAATGGTGGAGAAAAGAGCGTTTTCTATGAGATCTCAGAGTGGGTACAAATGTTAATGAAGACCAGGGCAGACAAATGTTTGTATTAAATTAGTGTGTTCTCCATTTCTGTAATGTAGGCATTAAGGGGGGTGTTGAGATAATGCCTCATTTATGATGCATACTACAGTTTAGGGATTGGTTTGGTGTGTTGGAGGATGTTGAGAGATTCTCTCAACTACTCCCTCCAAGAATGGAATTAGTTGGATCTCAGCAGCACTATAAATATTGTAATGTATTAGTGTGATTTAATATAGAAATAATTATTTGTGTGTATTTCAGCTCTCTCCAATTTTTTAATATA